>JAJOOR010041997.1:0-12851 GCA_036250505.1 Solanum acaule
CCCCCCCGTGAATGGCTGGTAATTACATCGTGAAATTACAAGCTGATTATTTTTTAATTTCTTTCTTTATTTTTATTTTTTTTTCGTTTTAATATATATATTTTTTATTATTCTAATATTTTATTAATTGTATATATATATATTTCCTTCTTATTCTCAATCTTTACTTAATGTGATTCCATGTAATTTTTTCGTATTATGTAAAAAAATAAAAATTATTAGTATAATTTTGTTAGTATTCTAATTTTTAAATTTAAGTAGAATTAATTGTTGAATAAAGTTATGGACTTACATTTTCTTTTTCTTTTAAATCATATTTATGTATGTTATGTTGAAATTTGACATAAGAGCATTATGTTAAGAAAAAATTGAATTTAGAACTTATGTTTATATTTTCAATTTTATTTGTTTTAGGAGTATTGACTCGATATTTTACATTGCAAGCTATTTTTTTAAGTTAGACTTGATAGATTATCTTCTTTTTTTTTCAAATGTTTTATAATTTTATGACATTATATTTATAATATTAATCTTTTTGTCAAACATGCATTTCATGATGTTCATAGAAATTGTGTACTTTTAGTTTTTATGACTAATTTAATTAAAATATACTAAACTGAAAAATAAAAATCAATTAGTTATTATAATATTAGTTAAGAACATTTGTTTATTAATTAATAAATTTTCAATATATATATAAATTCTCTTATTTATTTAATATATATTTTTAGTTTAAATAATTAATTTTTCTTTTTAAAATTCAATATAACCTTAATGCAACCAAACAATACACTTATAATTACAATGTAATAACATTTTGGCAAACAAACAGGTCAGCATAATATACTAGGTTGTGTAATTACTAGGCTGGTAATTACTACTCTAACAGTTATACCAATTCCAATTACTTGGTGGCTTTCTGAACAGACTCTAACTTAACTAGGGTCCTATTATCCCTCCCTCCTCTTCCAAACTCATTATTTATGTACTTTCGTGAACCTTTTGTGGCGACATGATACTAGTGTAGCTACACTTTTTTTAGGCACCATTGACCAATAAAAATTGGACACATGTCGTAAAAAATACTCAAGACAACTTAATATATAAATTGATAGGCACGTGTCCTCTTTTAATTGGTCATTTTACAATTATTTAGTACACATAATTATTAATATTAAAACTTATATATATAATTATTTTCATTTCTTTCTTTCTAAAATATTAATTTTCCTCCTCACTTTAATTTTTTTTTCTTTTTTATTACTTCTTATATTTTCATTTTTAATTATTTTTAAAAACAAATGTGTATTTATTTTTTTATAAAAAAATAATAATAATTTTTTTAAAGTGTCCTTTAATTTTAATGTTTTAATATTTTTTATTTTTTATTTGATTTTCTTTATTTATTTTGATATCCATCCGAAACTAACTTATTTTAACTAAAAGACATTTGAAATCAAATCAAAAGGAAAGAAATAGAAAATAAAAAGAATAAATAATCAATAGGAAAAAAAATAATGAATAAAGGTAAAAAAAAATTAAATTAAATTAAATAGAACGCAATTTTTTTACTTGGTTTAAATATGAGATAAAGAAAATAAAAAGATTTTCTTAAAAAAAAATAAAAAAATTTACACACAGTGCGGCTCGTTTCATACAACACAACCAACTTTACCTGGCTGAAGGTTTTAGATCAGCACAAAATGTGCACCAAAATACAAAAAAATGAGGTTGAAGGTATAATACGACTCTAATTAAATTAAAAGGCTAACTATAACTACCTAGGTAAGTCACAAGGAAACAAATAATGAGTCGATACAACATGTTTGAAATGTACATACTTTCTCAAATATAAAGAACATTAATGAAAAATAGAAGGGGACTCCAAGGTGCTATGAAGTAGTTCGAGCAACTCACAACGGTAGTTTTCAAGCAACTCCTAGCTCAGCCCCGGGCTCCATTGATACCAAAGTTAGTATTATGCATCAATTAAGACCCATTTGGTCTTGACGAACCCAGGCCGTAAAAGTAATTAGTAGGAAGTGATTTAGTACAACAGTTGGGCCATCAATATCACGTTAAAGACCAAATTTTACGCCAAATCCAACACAATACCAAATTTTACCCTAAATTCTATTTTGGTGTAAAATTTAACTTCTCAATGCTCCAATTCAACACTAATTTTTACACTATTTTAGTGTGTAAATAGTGTTACACCAAATTTGATGTAACACTACCAACACCAAATCTTTTTTTGATTATTTTATTATCATTTGCACTGTATAAAACTTTTGGAATAGATATAAGTGTCAAAAATACACCTAAACTATTCTTTTTTTTAAGTTTCATACCTTCAATATTGAGACTATGAGTTTCATACCTAAACTATCACATATTAGTTTGAGAAACACACCTCAGTGGTTTGTAATACACTCTCTTTTATTTGCAAAAACATTGTCACATGACATTCGACATAGATAAGATATTTCACCTTGATAAAAATCAAATAAACTATTAATATTAGTTAAAAAATAAATATTAAAGTATTACTATCCAAATAAAATTGTTTTTTATAAAAACTAAAATTTAAAATATTTTTCTCATACCACTCCACCATCTTACCTCCCCCACGGACATTCCCCCCATCCTTTTGTTTTTTAAAATTCTTTAATAAAATATTTTTAAAAAATTTAGACCTCACCCCCTCCCCCCATGGCTTCCTAAAACAATTGATATTATTTTTTAAATAAAATAAAATAAAAATTTACCCCACCCCATCTAATCCTCCGCTCCTAATTTATCTTAATTTTTTAAAATTATTTTTCTCGTTGTGTTAGATATATACATATATTTTTAGGAAAATATTTTTTTCTACTTACATACCGAATATAACATAAATAAAATTTTATTCTAAAAAATGTCTTGCCGCAAGTAAAAAAATACCTTTTTTAAAAAATGTATTTCTAATACAAAATGAGAAAAAAAATTGAATTCAAAGGGTTATGTGGGGTGGGGGGTAGATTTTAAAAAAATATATATATTTAAATTATTATATGAAGGGATGTGGGGGAGGGGGGGAGGCGAATTAAGCATTTTTTCAAAAAACTTTTATAAAAGATTTTTTAAAAAAAAACTAAAAATTTGGGATGGGGAGAGTACGGTGAGAGGAGGGGTGGAACGAGATAAGAAAAATATTTTACATTTTCTTTTGGAGCATAATAATACTTTAATCCTTAACTTTGACTAATACTAATAATTTATTTAATTTTTTCAAGGTGGAATATTTTGTCTATGTGAAGTGTGATGTGACAATTTTTTTTAAATAAAAGAGAGTGTATTACACACACCATGATGAGAGTGTAATAAAAGAGAGAGATGTGTTTCTCAAACTAATAAGTGATAGTTTAGACATGAAACTCACACTCTCAATAGTTTAGATATGAAACTAAAAAAAGGGATAGTTTAGGTGTGCTTTTAACCCATTATCTCTTGAAAATATAAATGATAAAAAACCAATAATATAATATTGAAGAGAGGGAAGAATATCATGAAAATATTTGAAAATATTCTTTTACAGGGTAATGGATTGAAGATGGTTTACACTAAAATAATGTCAATGCTAATACTATTTTAATATAAATTTGGTGTTATGAATTGGAGACAACATAGGGGGGTACTTGTGAAAGTAATCTTCAAAGTTATTTGTGTCATGGGGAATACGATGAGGTTAGTGGTACGCTTGAAGCAAGAAATACAACACCAACATTATATTAGTTGCATCAATTGTAGTTCTATTAATTCTCGAGTTTCTCAACATGACTAGAGGTGGAAGAGGGGATCAATTACACTAGAATTTTGACGTTGTAATCTTGGTTGATGTCATGCAAAGGTTATGAATCGTAGTGGTTCTTATTACATATGTAAGCCTATTTATACACAGATTATTTATTAGTACCCAAAAAAATTAAACTAGGAAGATAAATAATTACAAAAATTCCTAGAATATGTATATATATATATATATATGCCCATGCGATGCATGGGCCCAACATGTTATTGAAACGAATAAAGTTTAACCCATAATTCTCTATAAAACACTGGTATAATACAACTTTGTCTTTACAATATGTGCAAAAATAATGATAAAAGTGCTAACTTCCAAAAACCATTCCAGAGCTTCATTTGCAATGCTTGTTTCATCTTGCTTCTTATATATGTCTCAATTCTCAACTAGGTGGGATAGCAAGAGCTCAAGTAAGGAAGTGCATTGTGGTGCTTAGAGGATAAAAAAAATCAAGTCCATTGACTTATTCCTTCTTGCATAGCTAAAAATATTGATATATGATATCATTCACTTACCACCACCAAAGGTTGGAGTTGTCAGTATCGAACAGTTCGACTCTTTGTATATATTACAATCAAACCTGACCATGAGTCTGAATAACATCACATTTCACAAATTTGTGTTATCTAAACCGCTCAGAGAATTCATTTATTGCATAAGCATCTAATAGAACAACTTAGTCTTCAAGAGCTCTTGCTCTGTCTATCCTTCTGCTTCCGGGGGTCATAGAAAGAGAAAATATGAAAAATATCTATTTCTCTTCATCTCACCTACATCTCATATTTCATCTGTTCACAATTAGACTCGTGAGTCAAAAGAAATAAGGTAGTAATATGAAAACTAAAATGAAAAGAAAAAAGGACATGAAATTTGTCTCCTGTGAATTACAAAATAAACATTTATTTCACTTCTAATGAAGGATGTGGAAATAGAAAAAATATTCAGAAAATTGATGTGAGATTAAATTAGCTCAAAGTATTTGTGAAAGATATTCAGAAGCATTTTAGAGTTCATACATAGAATTAAGCAACAACGTTCATTTTTCATGTATTTTATTTGCCAAACCAGCAAAGCCAATAAGCAAAACATAGATGAAGGTTTTAAAATTGTTAAGCTAACTAACTCTGCTAAGGAAAATCAAAGATTTTGGCTAAACAAAAGAGATGAGAGAGAGAAAAGAATAGAAGCAGAAGAAAATGTCTTTTATTAATGCTTCAGGTTACATACATAAGAACCTAGAATGAAAAATAATAAAAAAAATGTTCACACACAACCTAGCAGCTCACTAAATAACTCCTAAATAATAGGAACACATGACTAACAACTAATTGACTAAGTTTTACTTAAAATAAAAGTAGTAAAACTAAATTTACTGTAGTTCAAACACTCCTCCTTGATTTGGATACTGCAGACTCCAATTTTCTGTCTAAGAAGTTCAAATTCATTGATCGGTAAAGGCTTAGTAAACAGGTCTGCTTGCTAGATTTCAGACTTGCAGTAGACTAGAGTCACTTCTCCCCTTTGCTGCACTTCTCTCAGGAAATAGAACTTGGTGTTGAAATTCTTGATCTTCTTATAAACATCGGATTACTTGAGATTGCAATAGATTTCTGGTTGTCGGCAAGAATGATAGTACTTTCCTTTTGTTCCAAATGTAAATCACACATGATCTTTATAAGTCAAAACACTTGGTTTACACTCCTGTTGCTGCTAGGAATTAAACTTCTGCAGTGGATTGTGCAACAATTTCCTGTTTCTTAGATGGCCATGAGAATATTCCTGAACGTAGGCTGAAACAATGGCCAGAGGTACTTTTCATATCATCTGTGGATCTAGCCCAATCACTATCTGAGAATCCAACTAACTTGAAGTTTGGACATTTCTCATAATTTACACCTTAGTCAAAAGTACCTTCAATATATTCTTTTTTGCTACTCTTAAATGCATTTATCTTGCACAATGCATAAAATGAGATAAGAGACTTACAATAAATAGAATATCAGGCCTTGTTGCAGTGAGATACATTAAGCATTCAATCAAGCTTCTATTATAACCTTCATCAATTTTGTCGGTTCCATCTTCATTACAGAGCTTTTCTTTTTGATTCATCAGCATGCTCATCGAATTGCATTCCACCATTTGAATATTTTACAAAATTTCCTTTGCGTATTTCTTCTGGCAAATGAACAATTCACTTTTGCTTTGCTTGATCTCCATTCCAAGAAACTAGGTCATAAGACCAAGATCTATCATTTCAAAAGCTTGCATCATTTCTTCTTTAAATTCCTCAACCAACCTTGTATTATTTTCTGTTATCATGTCTTTATGTTTTACATACAAAGTGGATTCAGATAAGCTTTTTTCAAAGCCTAAGCTTAACAAATGATCATCTATCCTAATATACTAAGCTCTTGGTGCTTGCTTTAGGTAATATAGAGCCTTTTTAGTAGATAGACTTTGTCTTCATCACCATATTTCACAAATTCTGATGGTTGCTCGACATATATTTCCTCCTCCAATATGTCATTTAAGAAGGTTGATTTGACATCGAGTTGAAACACCTTCCATTCCATTTGTGTTGATATTGCTTGTAGCAATCTGATTGTTAGAATCTTGCAAAAGGAGAAAAAGTGTCAGAGTAATCAACACCATAATTTTTTGTGTACCCTTTAACTACAAGCCTCATCTTGTATTTTTAGATGGAACTATCTGCGTTTAGCTTTGTTCTGAAGATCCATCTCACACCAATGACTTTTCTATCTTCAGGTTTGTTGACTAACACCCAAGTTTTATTTTTCTCAATCATGAATATCTCCTTCTCCATTGCTTTCTTCCATTTTCAGTTTTAAAGAGCTTCTACTGGTCCAACAGGTTCATTGATGGGGACATCACATTTCTGATAGATATCTGACACCAATTTTCTCCCATTGACTAGATGATCATCTTCTAGTTCTTGTTGTTGGTGTTATGTTTTTTGCTCTTCAGGAGGGCTGATGTTTGCTTCTAGAGAGAGTTTTCCTGAATTCTGAGAATTCTTCTTGTCCCACTGTTCATACTCACTAAAATGAACATCTCTTGTAATTTTCACCTATCGTGTTTGAGGATGATAGACCTTGTAAGCTTTAGAAACTCCACTGTAACCCACAAGGATGCCTATAATTGCTTTCTTGTCAAGTTTGTCACGTTTAACCTGTGGAATATGAACAAAACAGACACAACCAAACACTTTAAGAAAACTTAGTGAATGCTTAAACCCGTACAAAGATTTAAATGGTAGTTTATCCTTCAAAGCATTCGTTGGAAGTCTATTCTGTATAAAATTGTATTTGCTACCTCTACCCAAAATATCTTAGGCAGCTCCTTCTCATGTAATATACATCTGACCATCTCCATTATCCATCTAATTCTTCTTTCATTAACACCATTTTCCTATGGTGTGTATGGTGTTGTAAGATGATACACAATGTCGACCTCTTAACAGAATGAATCAAATTTCAATGAAGTATATTCCTTCCCATTATCAGACCTTAAAGCTTGAATCTTACAATTACTTTGATTTTCCACCAATTTCTTGAATTTCCAGAATACACCAGCAACTTTTGACTTAGATTTCAAGAAGAAAATCCAACACATTCTTGTAAAATTGTCAATGAAAAGAACATAATAGATGTTACCTTGTAGTGATGGAGTTATTTGAGGCCATGTGATCAGTGTGAACTAGTTGTAGCTTTTGTGAGGCTCTCCAGGTTGATTTAGGAAATGGCTTTCTGTGTTGTCTACCATTGCTTCCCGGTCAGGTAGATTCTCCACCATATTCAACTTTTTGCATTTTGACAAGTCCTTGATAATGATAGTGCATGAGTCTCTTATGCCATAACTCAGTGACATTTACTTTTGCTGAATACAACATCCGTTCTTCCTCAAATGGATCTAATAAGAATTTTTTTCCTCTCATTTTGACTTTAAACATGAGGGATACTTGATCAAGCAATATTTATCTTCAAAATAAAATCTGAAACCTTTTTCTACAATTGACCAACTCTTAACAAGTTTAAGTCTAAGTTTGGTATATAAAGAATATTTGTTATTGTTTTTGTACCTGCTTGTGTCTCAACTTCAATAGTTCTTATTCCTTTTGTTGGAATGTGACCACCGTGGCCTATTCTAACATTTTCAACTCGAGTAGGCTTCAATTCTTTGAAAAGTTATTTATCATGAGTCATGTGACTTGTGTATTTGCATCTATCGGCCACAACTCTCTTAAAACATTGCTTGAATAATATGGTGCAACAAAGAGTTGATCCTCCTCCTATTCATTAACAACTCAAGCATCTACATCCTACTGCTAAGTTTTGTTCTTACAAATGATTGATTCATGCCCAAACTAATTGCACTTACTACACTTAGCTTCAAGCCTTCTCCAACACTTGAAAGGTGTGTGTCCAATATTGGCGCAATGCTTACAAGAAGGGTAGTTTCCTTTGAATCTACATGTTATGTTTTTGTTGTTGCGTTGTAACACCCCGGAAAGACTTTAAGCTAAACTAGGGCTAAATGTGAGGGTTAAGGTTAAGGAAAAAGGGGCAAGGGCATATCCTGCATTGAACTAGACAAAGGAAACCATTGAGGCTGCCTTGATCCACTTGGCGATGGGCAGTACCATCACCCAAGTGACTTGGCGATTAGCCAAGTGAGCCACCATCGCCTATTGAGCCTCCCCCCCCCCCTCCTTGGCCTAGCAATTGGAATATTGGGCGAGCTAGGTCAGGGCTCGCCAACCCGGTTGGCTCATTGCCCAAAGGCCCTCCCCATCGCCTAGTAGGATGCCTCTGTGAGGGAGCATTCTAGAAAATTTGGCGGACCAAACGTCCACTTGGCTAGCTAAAGTGGGCAAGTTGGCAACTTTTAAGTAGGTGTCTTAGAGGTCTTTGGTTATTTTACCTAAATTGAAACTACATTGTTTTACTCTTTCCGTAGTAAAGTATATAAGATTTTAGACTCAAAATTCCCCAAATTAAGTCATTCTCCCAAGAATCCAAAAAATAAAACCTCCAAAGTTCATCTTCTACAAAAAATAATTCTCTCTCTAGAACTCAAGGAAGAAAAAGAGTAAAATTGGAGCTAGGGCTTGAAGAAACAAGGTTTTTTCACTCAATTTCTTTGGAAAATCATAACTAAGGTATGGTAGTCCTTCATCCATGGATAATATTCACCATGGAGTCCTTCCAAACTCAATTTCAAAACTAGTGATTTCCCCAAAAGTTAGGGTTTGACTTCAATCTTATGGGTTGTTTCCAAAAACGTTTTTAATTGTTGATTTATGATGGATTATGATTGAATTGATGATTTATTGTTGATTTATGATGAATTCCCCCAAGAACCCATGAAATCCCCAATTTCTCCAATTTGGATCCTATGATGTGAATTTTTCATTATAGCAGCATAATATGAGATTATGCTTGTTATAATTCGGTTACTTGAACTATGTTATCATCCATGTCTAAGGTAGTGATTCTAGATGTCTTGATGGATTATGATTATGATCTAGTTGTTGTTGTATTGTAATGTTATCCTCATGAACACACTTGTGTATGAATATAATATGATGTGAAAGGTTTGTCACATGTACTGATTCTTTGGTTGGAAGACTAGTCTCACCTATTGAATCTATGAGCTTTAGTATGAAATATGTTGGATGAAGTGTCAAGACATTCTTCCACGAATAAGAACTTAAGTCAAGACTTAATATGTAATCTATGGGAATTAATTCATAGCACCGAGTGGATTTGAATATGAGATGGAATCTTATACGATAGTTGAGTCTGGCTTTCCAAGTATATCTCATAAGATGGAAACATTCTACCTTAGTCGAGTCCGGGTTTCTAGTAGAAATCTCCCTATCACATAACTATGTGCCCATATAGGTCTTTAGCTAGTGGATACACCTAAGCTAAGAGTATGGTTCTACCTTAGGCAAGTAGAACAACCCCTTTTCGGTGTAGGGTAGACACCGGATTCCATGTTAGCTCACATGGTCTATGTCGGTTAAGGCTTATTCCCACTAGCACAATAATATGAACAAAAGTATGAAATATAGACTATGGTTACTTAAGGAGTTTTACTTAGTGTGGGTGGGATTATGGGATCCCATACATGCATTGCACAAGTAGCCTTTGAGGGTATCTATGGTATGTTCCTTTTATGATTTGATGACCTATGAGTTGATTATGCTTATGACTTGTGTTGTACCACTATCTTTAAAATGATGCTTTCACTTAGCAAATTGCATACATCCAACTAAAATATCCTTTTTAGCATGTTTTCAAGGTTTTCATGCATGACTATCATACTTAGTGCATTTTTGTACTAACCCATATTTTCCTACATTTTTCCCAAGTGTAGTGTCCAGTTCTCAAGTTGGTCCCCATTGTGGCTAAAGATTGGAATTGATCTTTCTCCTTGCTAGTTGGTGAGTCCTCATGGTTCGAGGACGGATGTTGTCATTTAGTAGTTTCATTCTTGTACTTTCACTTTCGGACTATATTCTTTGGGATGTGACCCTATTTTGATTCAAGAATTGTAATAGATGGCTAATTGAGAAAAGTCTAGACTTCCGCTTTCCTTTATGAAATTTTTGGACTTAAATGCGTTTTTACTCTTTATTGTTCTTTACTTATGTTATGATATGCTAAGTGGCTTACATGGTTCCTTTCGGGGTTTTATGTGTCATGTTACGTCTAGGGGGTACCCTTGGGTCGTGACATGCGTGCTGCACCTATTCTCTATCTATTGGTTGGTACTTCTTTTTCTTATATCATCCATCATCTTGATGCTTTGTAGGTCAGACTCTTTCAACAACTTCTTCTTGTCTCGTAACACGTCCTTGCTCTTGTGCTTGAAAGTCCCTTAACAGCTCTGTTAGTGTAATACTAGACAAGTCCTTAGTATGTTCTAAGGTTGTAATGGTCGCCTCAAATATTCCAGGTACCATTTAGGATTTTCTCAACAATCCTTGAATTGTTAAAAGTGGAACTCAACAATTTGACGTGATTGAATATGTTAAGAAGTCAATCAGAGTATTCCTTAATGGTTTCACTATCCTCCATCCTTTACAGCTCAAACTCACGTACCAAATTCAACACTTGCATCCCTCAAATTCTTTCATATCCTTCATACTTAGTCTTAAGATAATCCCATACCTCTTTTGTCGACTTTAGAGACATGATTTGAGTGAAGACAGTGGATGAAATTTCAGAAAATAAACACGCCTTTGCCTTTGATTTCCTAATTTTCCTTTCCTGGTGATTTTTAATTTGTGTCATCGTGGGATTGTTTTTCAAGGAAGCAATGATGTATTCATCTTCTATAGTGCCTCCTAGAGATACAAAGCTTCCAGATATGCCTGCATTCTAACAATCCAGATTTGATAATTTTCTCCACCAAAAGTTGGTGGTGTCATTGAAGAAAAAATTACTTTTCCGTTCATGGTACCCCTAGATGTAATTAGAGCAAAATGTTTAGAATGATTCTAGGATGATGTCTCATAATCCATGTCTAATAGAGTCTTGTTCATGAGTGTGAAGTGTGCCACATTTATGAATGGGAGGCTATAAGATGTTTAGGAAATTCCACTTATTTCATTAATCTTAAGTCGTGCCAAAGAGTTTAACCCTATAAGGTTTCCCTTTTAATCCTTTTCTTGTGTCTTCAGGAAATTAACACACGAAGGGCTAATGCTAAAAGGATGGAAAAGGAGAATGTGAATCAAGAAGCTCATCCCCAAGCTTCTCAAGCTCTGGTTGATCCTTCGGCTATGTCAAATGAGGAGGTTAGGTCGGCTTTTCAAATATTGGCCTGAGCTTTGGCGGCTCAAGCCAATAGAGATGTAGTATCTCTGGTCAATCCTAATGCGAACTCGGCTGCTTCTAGTGTTAGGGATTTTGCTAGAATGAAGTCTCCCGAGTTTCATGGCTCCAAAGTGGGAGAGGATCCTCAAGAATTTGTGGAAGAGGTTTATAAGAAACTTGACATTATGGGGGTGACTCCGATAGAGAAAGTGGATCTAGCCGCTTACCAATTGAAGAGTGTTGCTCAAGTATGGTATGTTCAATGGAAGAACCATAGGCCGGTAGGAGCGGGCCCGGTTGAGTGGGAAACATTCAAATTGGCATTTCTTGGTAGATTATTTCCCGAGAGTTGACGGAAGCTAAGTGTAACGACCCTCAAAATGAAGTAGGATAAAGTAGAGCCTCACATGGGTTTTATGCATTAATAACTTGTCAAAATAATGAAGAATAGCCTTTTAAGTCAGTTTTAAAGAGTTTGGAAGTCAAACGTCAAGGGATGACCAAGACATTCGGAAACTAGTCTTTTACGTAGTGGTGTGTTCTAGTATGTTGTTCATGTTTTCATGTGTTGTTTGGAGTCTAAACTCAGTGGAGGTGACCCTAGTGTCTTAATAAATGTTTTTAGGGTCAAAACGTTTGGATACGATGCCCCGGGGGACACCGTAAGGGTCCCCAAAGAGGACCCCAACCTTGGCCAAGCAAGCTGCCAAGGCAGCTTGAAGTTGTGCTTGGAGGGAGCATGTCCACGTCGCAGACTAGCTCCACCAAGGGCCAAATGTTTGGTCCGCGTCACGGACATGTCGCAGACTCTACTGTCTCAAATTTAATTTCCAGAAAACTTGTGGGAACACCTCCGCGTCGCGAACTTGTTTCCCGATGAAATCTGCGAAAATAAAACTCAAGTTTTACTTGTTTAAAATGGTCCAACTAAGTGAGGGGTAGTTTGGGTACTTTGGGGAATTATTATAAACAATTATTCTACCTATTTTAGGGTATTTTAAGTTGGTTAAAACCCCAAAACCTAAAATTAGACCCCATTCTTCAAATTGACCCTTCCCTCTCAAAATAGATTCTCTCAAAAATTCCATTGAAGACCTTGATGAAGCTCAAGCTAGAAGATGGGTTTTCAACTGATTTCTTCTTCAATTTCATGGGTCTTC
>JAJOOR010041998.1:0-11756 GCA_036250505.1 Solanum acaule
TGACTTACCTGATAAACCTTCAGCGATTCAGCGAGAAGTTCTTCAGTGATTCAGTGAGAAGTTCTTCAGATATTCAGCGTGTTCTTCCGTGATTCTGCGAGAAAGTTAGACGGAGAGAAAACTCTTCAGCTCGATTTGGGGGACTCATTGTGTTCTTCAGTACTTCAGTTCTGATTTGGGGATGTTTTATGATATTTTTTTTTCTTAATAAAAATGGGAGGGAGAGTTAAAAATATTGGAGGGAATATAATATTTTAGTGAAAATTTTAAAGCCACACTTATAATGTGTTGTTTTTTCAATTATAAAATAGGACACTTTAAAAGTGTGGCCATATATGTAAATAGGTGTTGCCAATTATATCATATTGTAACAACACTTATAAAGTGTAGCTTATACCATTAAAGAGTACACTTTTGAAGTGTTGCCAATATTATCGTAACTAAAAGTTAAAATCTTTGGCTACGCTTTAAAAGTGTTGCCAAAACTACTTTAGGCATCACTTTACAAATGTAGTCCAGAATTAGTGTGGCTGTAGACCTAAAATGGTGTAGTGACATTTAAACCTTGCATGCTAATACTTGGTAGAGTTAGCACCCACATTTAGTAATAAACTCATATTAGAGTACTCACTTTAATTCTCTAGAGAGTAGGAACTGCAACTATGGATCAGTCACTACCAAGGGCACTTAGAAAGCTTACAAGTGTTGTATTCATGCCAAAGAAATAGGAAATCGAATAGCCTTACATACCTTGCTGCACAACTTTGGATATTACAATGAGTTAACTGTCTTCCTTTCAGATTATTTATTTACAATGGAGTAAATAATAAAACTAGCATTAGTAGTTGATAAACAAGTTTGGGCTACTTGATCAGACCAAAACAGTAATTCGTAGTAACTCTATAATTGATCCCTTCAAAGGTGCTCTTCCCACCCATTCTCCTCTAAATTTTTTTCATTTACTATACAACCTTCTTATATGGTCCTCCGAAACTCCTCAGGCTTCATAACGTTTGGAAATCAATATACAAAGGGATGGCAGGAAGTAAGCTCATGCAACACTCAATTAAATAGTGTATCACTACACTTTCAATGTTCTATCCTATAACCAGTTTCCGTGACTTTTCTACACATATCCAGCCACACCCCCTTATTTTACGATTCACAAAATAGTCCCTAATAATCACAATGTGGAAATAGCAATATGAACATATGGGTTCCGATCAACATCCCGTGAGTTCCAACTAACATTACATTTAAGATGCTCAAAAAGAGCTCAGAATGAAAATTTAAGGGGACTGCACTCCATGGTTGTCCAAACCAGCACCTTCTTCCTGAACATTTACCAAGCTCACACCATATAGAGACAACACTCCTTAGTTCATTAACACATAAATTTTTTAACGTACAATGCAAGAACAAGAGAGGGATGAAAATTTCCATAGCTCACCTTGCTGGACAGAAACCTCACTTGCTAAGACTTGCATTCTTGAAGGTTTAGGCTGTCCTCTCCCCCTTAACTTGACATTAAATCAGATTATTCACTTGAATTCTAACTTAAGATGGGATACGTTCTACTAACTTGTACTTTAAAAACAAAGGGTTTGCTTCAGATTTTAATGGTGAAGCTATAGACCAGAACTCTTGGAGCTTCTATGGCTTTCCTTGGGAGCAATTTTCTGGAGAATAAGTGATGAACGAGATGTGATAAGCTTGAGTGCTTTAGAGGTCCCTTTTGGACGTTTTCACTTAATAAATTGGAGAAATAATATGGTCCTTTACTTTTAAGCAAGCAAGTGCATCACCTCCTTAATTTCTGCCACAAGTTTTTAAGTAGGTGCATCAACTACTTGCTCTTTTCACTTAAATGTAGTGCACTTATTCTAAGTAGGTACATCACCTACTTGCCCCTTTTAACTTAAAATTCAGTCCACTAATTCTAAGTAGGTACATCACCTATTAGGCCTTTTCACTTAAAATGCAGTCCACTAATTCTAAGTAGGTGCATCACCTATTTGGCCTTTTCACTTAAAATGCAGTCCACTAATTCTAAGTAGGTGCATCACCTACTTGTCACCTACTTTCTTAGTTTAGTCAAGCAAGCACCTCACTTATTTTACACCATTTTATCAATCTTAGTTTCTTTACAAGACTGTAGCACTAATACGCACTTGACTACTTTGACTTTTACATTGAATACCACCTTTTACTATCCCGGGTTTGAATTATATTTGAGTTCACTTAGTCATATATGTGTTGGAAGGCACGGTGTATTGTAACTTTAAACCTATTCTATTGTCACTAGTCGCATAGGAAACCGAGTCCATAACTACACCACAAGACAATTTATAAGCATCATATAAATAGAACTAGAACACGTAGAATATGGGGTGTTACATCCTCCCCTCCTTATGATCATTCATCCTCTAATGACAAGTGTAGTTGATAGTTGGTTCTTCGAATTTCATTATGAGATTTGCGAGAGTTCCCTTTGTAAACTGGACTATCTAAAATCTATAGACTAACCTAAAACATGTATAGAAAAGTATCGCATGACGTCTCACTAGATATGGTTCATGAAATATGAATATGACTAATTAAACCCCTTTCTTGACCATATAATTCACTGATGATACACAAGTAGAACTCATACAAATAAGGAATTTAATATACCTACTAAACACAAGACATGCAAATGACATATCAAATGAACAAATGCTAGTAGGACTTATGATCATATAAGGGGACCACATGATCTCAGATCATTATGTTGATGTGTAGAATGTGGAGGGGTATTTAGGATCTCTACCATATTTTATTACCAAGTATCTTACGTTATATTCTAGTCCTTCCACAACACCTCAATGGAGGTTACACCTTTTGTGCTCAGCTTTCGGGCCTTAACAATCAAGAATAACTACAGTAGTATCTCCTAAAAAAATTTGTGGAACGGACACATAAAATCATAGGCCTAACCTATCGGGGCTCTACTTTCCCTTCTCCTTTATCTTATGACGCTTTTAAGAGGTGAGTCTTATAAGAACACATAACTATTAATATAAACTCTAAAGTTTTATGTCGCACCTTCGTATGAGGCATTATGCTAAGTAATTTATCTATAGTTGTGATAAAATTTACATATATGTCCAACCTTTTCTGGTCAAAATCTTCACTACATAATGATACAAGGAAACGTTTTCCCAAAATGTTCAAAACTCAAGTCAATAAGCATATATAGGGGCATAGTATATGCAGAAATTAGTCACATAGGGTATGACACATAGGCAGACTAGAACAAAAGGGAGCGCATAATATACGGGCATTAAGCTATATAAATATGTGGTGTACATGCGCATATGAACTATAGGGTAGCGTTTGAGCCAATGTACTATAAGGCATGTAGCAAATGGACTAGAAGAGCACATGACACATGGCCATAAAATCTATAAGGCATGTAATGTTAAAGCAAGTAGGCTATGAGGCATGTAATATATATAGAAATGGTTTATGATGCATATGACATGTAAACAAATGGTATGCGATTCATATAACCCACGAGCACTAATTTTGCCCAAATTAGTCTGTAGTACCCACACAATATGGAGAAGTGACATGTGTACCAGTGCAATAAATAGCATGTAGCGAAAGGTCCTACGAAAACATATAGCAATAAACAAGGGTGCTCGGAAGTTGATAAAACTTACATGCAAGCATTTTAAGACATTAGGTAACATGTGAGAAAGTAATCCATAAAGAGCAAATGTCAGACAAATAGATGAGTTATAGAACGTGTAGCATATATAATTATATAACAAACCATCTTTGAAAACTATGAGATATCCTATAGAACCACTCTACCATATTAAGGGAAAAACACTGTCTTAAGAGTTAGGTCACAGGTGGGATAGTTCTGCTCATATTCCTTACTCACCTCAAAGCACATACAATTGATTTCCCCATCTACTCTCTTCAATCTCCTCAGAATTCTTATAGATGTTCTGTTATTGGAACTTGGCTTCCTTCTAGGTCAATATAAATACTACAGTTAAGATAGAGAAAGAAAATCCTCAATAGTTTATCTTTTGGAGTAGGAGGCCGAGATCAACTTTACCTTTTTTACTAGTTTGTGTTACATCACACTCAATGTTTGGTGCCTTTTGAAGGTCAAAATAGAAAATAAATAGTGAAGCTTGAACTGACCATAAAACATGAACTCTAATGTCAGGTACCTATAAAGTTATATCATGATTCATAACATTTTAGAGTTAGCCGCTTTCGGCTTAACTAGATAGGTCTGGCCATAGATTAGATTTCCTCATTTTTTTATAACAAGTGAGGGTGCTCCCACTCTCTTTCCCACGGAAGATATCAAGTAAGAACAACTAGCATATGATGAATTTTTCCTCTCCCTCAATTGGACTATGATTGATGAATTACTGTAGGCATATATTAAATTTCATCATGTAGCAGCTCTATTCAATTTGATGGAAGTCTATACATGTGTATAATGCTCTACTTCTCTTTTGTACTAATGATATAGATGAACTAGGTCCATGTATCTTCTATCCAGGTAAGCTTTCTATTCCCCTTTTTTTCTTGTTGTTATCAAGACCAAATATCAAGACTTGAATCAATACTGAAATGACTTTTCTGTCTAACAAAGGTTCACAAAGTTGTTCCCAGGTGCACCTTTATAACGTGTTAGGGTTGAAGGTTGATACCTTATTCTTGCCTCATACACGTAGAAATCACTCTTTCATAACCATCTATCTCACTCTTCTATAGCATCCTCATATCACACCTACTCCTATGTTTAGGGGATTTTACATGTACAATCTCTTTCTAACTAGAAGCTCTACGTACATATTCGACATGTGTCATTCGAGCTTCATTCTCACATGTTTCCTATCTAACAAGTACCTTTTAATCAAAATTAGTAGCTTCATGTACTCTAATCCCACTATGTACAACCTCACTAATCACAATTTAGGTCTAACCAATCAATTTTCCTTTTTGTTAACCTTACCCTTTGGTCACATACTAATCCTCTATAGCCAAAATATAGATTGTAGTAGGAACTGCCATACATATATCATTTGCAGCAATTAGCACACTTATCCCTAAGTTTTATAATCATGAAAATAACATAAATGTATAAGTACTTATTCAGGGTGGTTGGCACATACCATATAAAGTGCAAACTATTAACATATTTGGGATGATATATGGTGAGAATTTGGGCCTTGTCAGCCAATTAGGTACCTCTCTAGTAGTAACACAATTGCACTGATACATGCACCTATCAGATTGTGCCACTGCCTTCTTCCAACTAAAAGAAACTGGTTTCCACAACATCAATTTTGAGTACATGTGTAAGGCTGAAAATTCTATGTATATCATAGACTAAGAACGAGTATCCTCTATAGGAATAGATCCTGTAAATATGGAGGAAATATAGAACTCAAGAGTTGGTTACATCCTCCAAAGAAAATGTACTTGGAAATGCTAAAGCTCCTATATGTAACAAGGTAACCCATCATTTTTAAAGCATATGGATAACCATACTTTCTCAACTGAACAAATGTGATACAAATGGTACAAATGAAACTTTAGATGCAAATAACATAAAAGCCTTCACATACATTGTGGAGTAGGACAGTCGAATAAAATGAGCTCAATAAAGTCTTGTTGACATTTTAGCTACAAATAACCATAACCATAGTAAGCATAATATGAATAACATGATCAGGTAGGTACAAGTGGAAATTGACTTCTTAACTTCGCTCTATCGCACGATCTGGATTATGAAGAAAGGTAACATTTCCTAAATGTCCAAGCAGCCCCCTAATTATAAATGTGGCGCACAACACATTCATAAGTAAGACTCTACTAGACACGGCTTTGTAGACTCCCTAGGACGAACTGCTCTGATACCACTTTTGTCACACCTCACCCTAGGTTAGGCGGACAAGTACCATATGAACACATGTTTTACAAGTGACCTATGATGAGAAAGTGAACTACTATGAAAATAGATTTGCTACTGAAAAGCTACATATCCAACACATGTCGACTAGCTGAACTAATACATGTGACAAGTAAAACTATGATTACATATGATAGTTTTAAAATGTCTACAAAGCCTCTACTAGAATCCATGAATGTACAACTATCAAAATACGCATAGTAAACACTTGGCAATGCCCCGAATCAACATGGAGCTCACCAACAACCATTGAGTATCATGTGCTTCTATGGGGGAGATCTACTAGTTGAGTACCTGTACCTGGAACATGGTATGCACCGTCCCCAATGAGGGACGTCAGTACAAAAGAATGTACAGAATATGTAAGGCATAATGCAACCATATGTAACATAAGAGCTCAAGTGAAACTAAATACAAATAGGTAAGGATTAGAGACCACATTTGCTTATACTTTTGGAATCGTGTATGTTACATTCTTTTCTTTACTTTTCTGTGCATTTTAATCTTTATAAGGCATATGATACAAATGACCAGCTAATCAGTGGTAGAAGAGGATGACCCATGCTAGGCATTTAACCCTTGGGATGCTGTCTTCATAAGTCAACCAATTGGGATCGGCCCATGCTAGGCTTTCGCCCCTGAGCTGCCACCCTTCTATACCAATTGGGATCGGCCCATGCTAGGTTTTCGCCCCTGAGCCGCCACCCTTCCATACCAATTGGGATCGACCCATGCTAGGCATTTTCCCCTTGGCTGCCACCCATTATTAAACAAATTGCTTCACTTAGATTATTTAATATTTGAGATTGTTGTTTTTGATGTTCATAACTCTTTTAAGATTATTCTTTTGATGATCATAACTCTTTTGAGATTGCTATTTTGGTGGTCATAATCATTGTTGAGACTTGGAACTATGAACTACTAGTAGAAGATATGTGAATATGGACTAACGATAATAACAATGGTATGTGAAGCAAATGTGACACCAACGTAATACTTAGGAGCTTATCTGACTCAGTAAGCATTTTGACATCTCAAATTGAAGCACATATCAAATGAAGACATTTAACATTCAGCCAAGAGATTTGAACTCTATACGGTAGCCAAATACTCACTAACTAATATCAAATACAAGGTACATATGAAAGTGGAACCAATGAAGAACGTGGTCAGATACAACTTAAGGACGTTTAAATATTCCAAGTAAGTACATATAAAATGTACAATAGAGCAAGTAGGGATCTTGTGAGGTAACATAATAGTCTAAAACAATGGAGTAATAACCAATAAAGGGAACATATGAACATGTGACAAGATGACATATATGATGGAATAGACAATTGAAGCAAGTTGGCTTGATATGGGTAGATTGTATATTCAACATATAAACATATGTACCATGTGTAATCTAGGATCACTTTGATTTACATAAGGGAAATATGTGCCAAGGGTACTTTGACGACGAAACACATTTAAACCTTGCATGCTAATACTTGGTAGAGTAAGCACACACATTTAGTAATAAATTTATATTAGAGTACTCACTTTAATGCTCTAGAGAGTAGGTACTGCAACTATGGATCAGTCACTACCAAGGGCACTTAGAAAGCTTACAAGTGTTGGATTCGTGCCAAAGAAATAAGAAATCGAATAGACTTACATACCTTGCTGCACAACCTTGGATATTACAATCAGTTAACTGTCTTCCTTTCAGATTATTTATCTACAATGGAGTAAATAATAAAACTAGCATTAGTAGCTGATAAACAAGTGCTACTTGATCAGACCAAAACAGTAATTGGCAGTAAGTCTATAATTGATTCCATCAAGGGTGTTCTTCCCACCCATTCTCCTTTAATTTCTTTTCATGTACTATACAACCTTCTTATATGGTCCTCCAAAACTCCTCAGGCTTCATAATGTTTGGAAACAATATACAAAGGGATGGCAGGAAGTAAGATCATGCAACACTCAATTAAGTGGTGTTTCACTACACTTTCAATGTTCTATCCTATAACCAGTTTCCATGACTTCTCTGAACATATCCAGCCACACCCACTTATTTTATGATTCACAAAATAGTCCCTAATAATCACAATGTGGAAATAGCAATATGAACATATGGGTTCGGATCAACATCCCATGAGTTCCAACTAACATTACATTTAAGATGATCAAAACGAGCTCACAATCAAAATTTAAAGGGACTGCAGTCCATGGCTATCCCAACCAACACCTCCTTCCTGAATATTTACCAAGCTCACACCATATAGATACAACATTCCTTAGTTCATTAACACATAAATTTTTTTACAAACAATGCAAGAACAGGAGAGGGACGAAAATTTCCATAGCTTACCTTGCTGGACAGAAACCTCACTTGCTAAGACTTGGATTCTTCAATGTTTAGGTTATCCTCTCCCCATTAACTTGATGTTAAATCAGATTATTCACTTGAATTCTAACTTAAGATGAGATATGTTCTACTAACTTGTACTTTAAAAACAAAGGGTTTGCTTCAGATTTTAATGGTGAGGCTATAGACCAGAACTCTTGGAGCTTCTATGGCTTTCCTTGGGAGCAATTTTCTGGACAATAAGTGATGAAGGAGATGTGATAAGCTTGAGTGCTTTAGAGGTCCCTTTTGGACGTTTTCACTTAATAAATTGGAGAAATAATATGGTGCTTTACTTTTAAGCAAGCAAGTGCAGCACCTCCTTAATTTCTGCCACAAGTTTTTAAGTAGGTGCATCAACTACTTGCTCTTTTCACTTAAATGTAGTGCACTTATTCTAAGTACGTGCATCACCTACTTGCCCCTTTTAACTTAAAATTCAATCCACTAGTTCTAAATAGGTGCATCACCTATTTGGCCTTTTTACTTAAAATGCAGTCCACTAATTCTAAGTAGGTGCATCACCTACTTGTCACCTACTAGCTTAGTTTAGTCAAGCAAGCACCTCCCTTATTTTACACCATTTACTCAATCTTAGTTTCTTTACAAGACTGTATCACTAATACACACTTGACCACTTTGACTTTTACATCTAATACCACCTTTTACTATCCCGAGTTCGAATTATTTTTGAGTTCACTTTGTCATATATGTGTTGGAAGGCACGGCATATTGTAACTTTGAACCTATTCTCTTGTCACTAGTCGCATAGGAAGCCGAGTCCATAACTATACCACAAGACAATTTATAAGCGTCATATAAATAGAACTAGTACACGTAGAATATGGGGTGTTACATCCTCCCCTCCTTATGATCATTCATCCTCTAATGACAAGTGTAGTTGATAGTTGGTTCTTCGAATTTCATTATGAGATTTGCGAGAGTTCCCTTTGTAAACTGGACTATCTAAAATCTATAGACTAACCTAAAACATGTATAGAAAAGTATCACATGACGTCTCACTAGATATGGTTCATGAAATATGAATATGACTAATTAAACCCCTTTCTTGACCATATAATTCACTAATGATACACAAGTAGAACTCATACAAATAAGGAATTTAATATACCTACTAAACACAAGACATGCAAATGACATATCAAATGAGCAAATGCTAGTAGGACTTATAATCATATAAGGGGACCACATGATCTCAGATCCTTCTGTTGATATTTAGAATGAGGAGGGGTATTTAGGAACTCTACCATCTTTTATTCCCAAGTATCTTACGTTATATTCTAGTCCTTCCACAACACCTCAATGGAGGTTACACCTTTTGTGCTTAGCTTCCAGGCCTTAACAATTAGGTCGGTGGGATCGTTTGACCTTGAAAATGGGCTAGTTTTCCCGTCGAGACCAACCAGCTCCATGGCTAAGGTCTTGACGGATGTCCACGAAAAATTTTGGTAAAAATGACGTCGGAAATCTGGATCACCAAAAGATCCAAGGAGTATAGCACAACAAAATCAACAAAACTAGGGGGTTAACCCTCTTCGGGGCTCGTTTTCCCTTGACAAGGGGCCGGTTTCCCCGTCGAGACCAATCGGCTCCATATTTAAGGTCTTGACAGACGTCCACGAAATATTTCAGCAAAAATGACGTTAGAAATCTTTATCTCCAAAAGATCCATGGACTATAGCACACGAAAATCGGCAAAATGGGGGGTTTACCTTCTCCGGGGATTGTTCAACCTTGAAAATAGGCCGGTTTGGCCATTGGGACCAACTGACTCCATAGCAAAGGTCATGAAGGATGCCCATGAAAAAATTCGGCAAAAATGACGTCGGAAATATGGGTCACCAAAAGATCCATAAACTATATCACACGAAAATCGGTAAAACGGGGGGTTTACGTGCTCCGGGGGTCTTATGACCTTCAAAATTGGCCGATTTGGCCGTTGGGACCAACTTGCTCCATAGATAACTTATTTAAAGACGTCCACGAAAAAATTTGACAAAAATGACGTTGGAAATCTAGATCACCAAAAAATCCATGGACTATAGCACACGAAAGTCGACAAAACGAGGGGTTTACCCGTTTCGGGGATCGTTTGACCTTGAAAATGGGCCGGTTTACCCATTGGGACCAATCGGCTCCATAGCTACGGTCTTGACGGATGTCAACAAAAAAGTTCGACAAAAATAACGTAAAAAATCTGGATCACCAAAATATCCATGGACTATATAGCACACGAAAATTGGCAAAATGAGGGATTTACCCGCTCCAGGGATTGTTTGACCTTGAAAATGGGCCATTTTTCCCGTCGGGACAAACCGGCTCTATGGCTAAGGTCTTGACGGAGTCCGTGAATAATTTTGGCAAAAATGACATCGGAAGTCCGGATCACCAAAAGATTCATGGAATATAGCACACGAAAATCAGCAAAATGGGGGGTTTACCCGATCCGAGGATCATTTGACATTGAAAATGGCCGGTTTGCCGGTTGGGACCAACCGACTCCATAACTAAGGTCTTGATGGACGTCCACGAAAATATTGGCAAAAAAGACGTCGAAAAGCTGGATAAACAAAAGATCCATTGACTATAGCACACGAAAATCAGCAAAATGGGGGGTTTACCCTCTCTTGGGCTTATTTGACCATGAAAATGGGCCAGTTTACCCGTCTAGACCAACGATCTCCATAGCTAAGGTCTTGAAAGACATCCATGAAAAATTTCGGCAAAAATGACGTCGGAAATCCGGATTACCAAAAGATCCCTGGACTTAGCACACGAAAATCGCCAAAACGGGGGGTTTTAATGCTCCGGGGATCATTTGACCTTGAAAATGGGCCGGTTTGCCCGTCCGGACCAACCAGCTCCATACCTAAGATCTTGATGGACGTCCATGAAAAATTTCGGCAAAGATGACGTCGTAAATCCGGATCACCAAAAGATCCATAGACTACAGCACACGAAAATTGGTAAAACGGGGGGTTTACCCTCTCCGGGGATCGTTTGACCTTGAAAATGGGCCGGTTTTCCCGTCGGGACCAACCCGCCCCATAGCTATGGTCTTGACGGATGTCCACAAAAAAATTTGGCAAAATTGAGGTCGGAAATCTGGATCACCAAAAGATCGATGGACTATAGCACACGAAAATCAGCAAAACGGGGTTTACCCTCTCCGGGGCTTGTTTAACCTTGAAAATGGGTTGGTTCTCCCATCAGGGCCAACAAGCTCTATATCCAAGTTCCTGACGGATGTCTACGAAATTTTTTGGCAAAAATGACGTCGGAAATCCGGATCACCAAAAGATCCATGGACTATAGCACACAAAAATCGGCAAAATAAGAGGGGGGGGGGGGGGG
>JAJOOR010042000.1:0-10880 GCA_036250505.1 Solanum acaule
GCTCATGATTTCGCCAAGTCTTGTGATCGTTGCCAAAGAGAATGAGGGATTTCAAAGAGGCAAGAGCTCCCTATGAATCCTATATTGGTGATAGAGTTGTTTGATGTATGGAGCATTGATTTTATGGGTCCATTTGTGAGTTCATAAAGGATGAAGTATATTCTTGTTGCGGTTGATTATGTATCGAAGTGGGTGGAAGCAGTAGCGCTCTCCAACAATTAAGGTAAAAGTGTCACCGCATTCTTGAAAAAGAATATCTTCTCCAGATTTGGTACACCGAGGGCTATTATTAGCGATGGAGGTTCTCACTTTTGTAATAAGTTGTTCAAGGCACTACTTGAGAAATATGGTGTTTGTCACAATGTAGCCACTCCTTACCATCCACAGACTAGCGGTCAAGTCGAAGTATCCAACAGAGAGATCAAACAGATATTGGCAAAGACTGTGAATGCTAATAGAACAGATTGGTCAAGGAAGCTTGATGATGCTCTATGGGCATATTGCACTGCATACAAGACCCCCATAGGTATGTCTCCTTACCAACTTGTATATGGGAAGTCTTGTCATTTACCAGTAGAGCTAGAGCATAAGGCGATGTGGGCAATAAAGAAGTTAAATTTGGATTGGGGCGCCGCATCTAATCAAAGAATGGATGACTTGAATACGCTTGATGAGTTTCGCCTAAAAGCTTATGAAAGTTCAGCCTTGTACAAAGAAAAGATGAAGAGGTATCATGATCAAAGAATTGAAAAGCGAGAATTTGTGGTTGGTGATCTTGTACTTCTATTCAACTCTAGGTTGCGCTTGTTTCCAGGCAAACTCAAGTCCAAATGGACTGGGCCATTTTTGCTCACAAAAGTGCTCCCCCATGGGGCGGTTGAGCTTGAAAATAAGGTTGGAACAAGGTTCATGGTAAACGGGCAAAGGATCAAGATCTATCTGGGAAATGCTGAAACTGTGCAAGAAGTGATTGAGGTACAATCTTGATGAAGTCTGAGTAATCAAGACACTTGCGTCGTGCCGCGATGTTAAATCAAGCGCTGCTTGGGAGGCAACCCAAGATGTACAATCTAGCCAACAACAAGGTTCTGTTTTCCGTTTAGTAGTTTTCTTTGTTTAAATTGCGTCTTTGTATCAACTTAGGTAGGTGTTTTTGTGTTTTAGTTCTTAGTGTTGGCTAGAATTAGTATAGCCAATCCCTTTATTGCTATCACTGTCCCCAGGGTGGGTGGAAATGTAGGTAATGATCCTTTCTTCTGTCCCTTATTGGGTCCTATTATGACTGGTAATGAGCATGAGATGTTAACTAAGTTTTTGAAGTTGAAACCACATGTGCCCTATGAATCTGAGAGTGCGGATACATATGAGTTCATCCTAGAATGCTATGAGAGGCTTCATAAGCTGAGAATTATCCATCAGTATGGGGTTGAGTTTGTGACTTTTCAGCTTCAAGGTGAGGCTAAGCAGTGGTGGAGAGCTTATGTTGAATGCAGATCTTCAGTTTTACCTCCACTTACTTGGACCTAGTTTCATGCTCTGCTTTTAGAAAAGTATGTGCCTCAGACTTTGAGGGATCGTAAGAAGGATGATTTCATGGCTTTGGAGCAAGGTGGTATGTCTGTGGCTGCTTATGAGGCCAAGTTCCATGCCTTATCTAGATATGCTACTCAATTGGTGACTATTGAGGAGGAGAGAATCCGTTTATTTATTAAGGGACTAAATTCTGAGTTGTAAGTATTATCTGTTCATATGACCTCTGTAGGGAAAAACTTCAATAAGGTAACAGACTTTGTGAAGAAAGTGGAGGGGGTGAGGCGAGATGGTCAGGCTAAGGCATTGGCTAAGAAAGCCACAAATTCAAGCAACCTTCAGGGATCTTACTCCAGAGGTTCAGGGAGGCCAACACTTGCAGCCAGGCCAATTCAGTCTGCTATCCTCGCCTTTACAGGTAATTACTCGGGAACTACACCTTATAATTTGATTCAAGATAGCCAGGGAGTCACACCTTTGGCAGGCAGCAGGCTATCTTTTGATCGTACTTGGTACAACTGTGTAGACCTGGGCATATGAGGAGAGATTGTCCCCACCCACGCATGTTGGATTCCGTACAACATCAATCTAGATCAGTGGTACTCGCGAGAAATGGTAATAATAGTCAAGGGCGTCCACAATGTGGGAGAGGAGGAAATTAGCGAGGATACGGAGGTAGGGGAAATAGTAATGCAGGCAGAGGTGCAGTGCAACCAGGCAGGGAAGTCACTCATCAAGATGACATGGCTCAGTGTTATGCCTTTCTGGGTAAGAACGAGGCAGAGGCGTCTGATGCAGTGATCACATGTACTATTCTTATCTGTGACCAGATGGCTAATGTGTTATTTGATCCGGGTTCTACTTATTCTTATGTATCTGTGCGATTTGCCTCAGAATTTTCTTTGATTTGTGATATACTTGATACCCCATCTATGTTTCTACCCAGTTGGAAAGTCTGTCGTAGTAACCCAAGTCTATCGTGCTTGTCCTATTTTGTTTATGGGGTTTCAGACTTGGCTGATTTTGTGATTTTGAATATGACTGACTTTGCTATAATCTTAGGCATAACTTGGTTGTCTCTCTATTATGTTGTACTTAATTGTAATACTAAGTCTGTAACTCTAGAAATTCCGGGAAGGGAAAAGTTAGAGTGGGAAGGGGTGTAAAAGCCTAAGCAAGCTAAGATCATATCCTCCATTTGGGCTAGGAAAATGGTAGGGCGGGGTTGCTTAGCTTATTTGGCTCATATCCAGGATGTTGAGGTTGAGTTTCCATCTATTGAGTCTATTCTTGTGGTGTCAGAATTTAGAGAAGTGTTTCCTTCTGATTTGCTTGGTATGCCTCCGGAAAGAGATATAGATTTCTGCATTGATTTAAAACCTGGTACTTGTCCCATTTCTATCCCTCCATATCGCATGGCCCCGACGAAATTAAGAGAGCTTCAGGCTCAAATCCAAGAACTTCTTGATAAAGGATTTATTCGTCCTGGTGCTTCCCCGTGGGGTGCTCCAGGTTTTGTTTGTCAAGAAAAAAGATGGTAGTATGAGGATGTGTATAGATTACTGGCAATTGAATAGGGTCACCATTCGAAACAAGTACCAACTGCCTAGAATTGATGATCTTTTTGATCTATTGCAAAGTGCATTAGTTTTCTCTAAGATTGATCTAAGGTCTGGCTACCATCAGTTGAAAATTAGGTTTGAGGATGTGCCCAAGATGGTGTTTAGAACCTGCTATGGGCACTACAAGTTTCTAGTTATGTCTTTCAGTTTCACTAATGCGCCTACAGCTTTCATGAGTTTGATGAACGGGGTGTTCAAACCCTTCCTTGATTCATTCGTCATAGTCCTTATTGATGATATTTTGGTCTATTCGTAAGGTGATGAGGGACATGTTGACTATCTTCGTATTGTGTTGGGTGTTCTTGGGAAACAAAGGTTGTATGCTAATTTTTCTAAGTGTGAATTTTGGTTGACTTCGGTTGCATTTTTGGGGAATGTAGTTTCAAAATAAGGGGTAATGGTAGATCCTCAAAAGAGTGAGGCGGTTAAGAATTGGGTTTGGCCTAGTTCTATGATGGAAGTTAGGAGTTTTGTGGGGCTCACTAGCTACTATCGTCGATTTGTGAAGAACTTTGCTTCTATTGCCACACACTTGACAAATTTGACCAAAAAGGAGATACCATTTGAATGGACTAAAAAAATGTCAGGAGAGCTTCCAAAGGATCAAGAATCTTTTATCCCCGGCACCTATTCTAGCATTACTGGTTGAAGATAATGATTTTATTGTTTATTGTGATGCTTCCCATTCTGGTTTGGTGCTGTGTTGATGCAGGATAATAACGTTATAGCTTACGCATCGTGTCAATTGAAGGTGCATGAGCAGAATTATCCCACACATGATTTGGAGTTGGCAACGGTAGTGTTCGCTCTTAAGATCTGGCGACATTACCTCTATGGTGTTAAGTGTGAGGTGTTTACTGATCATCGTAGTTTGCAACATGTGTTCACTCAAAAGGATCTGAATTTGAGACAATGAAGGTGGATGGAGTTACTCAAGGATTATGATGTGACCATTCAATACCACCCGGGTAAGGCTAATGTAGTGGTAGACGCTTTGAGTCGAAAATCGGTGAGTATGGGTAGTCTAGCTTGCTTGAGTGTAACCAAGTGACCTTTGGTTAAGGAAATTCAGACCTTGGAGTCTAAGTTCATGCAGTTGGGAATCTCAGAAAAAGGTGGGGTGTTAGCTAGCATTGAAGTAAGGGCCATGTTTATCGAGGAGATCAAGGCCAAACAGTTTGAGGATGAAAATTTGAATGAACTTAAGAAAAAAACAGCGATTGGTAAGGCATAAGAGACCACTCTTGATGCGGAAGGTTTGCTCGGTTTTAAAGGAAGAATTTGTGTTCCTCGAGTTGATGATTTAATTCAGAAATTGTGGACATAATCTCATGGTTCGCGATAATCCATTCATCTTGGTGTGACCAAGATTTACCGGGATTTGAAGAAGATTTATTAGTGGCCGGGCATGAAGAAAGACATAGCGGAGTTTGTGGCTAAGTGTCAAAATTACCAACAAGTAAAGTATGAACATCAAAGGCCTGCAGGTTTGCTTCAAAGAATGCCAATTCCGGAATGGAAGTGGGAAATGATAGCTATGGACTTTGTGGTTGGTCTTCCCATGACTTTGGGGAAGTTTGATTCTATTTGGCTAGTGGTTGACAGATTGACTAAATCAGCCCATTTTATTCCGGTTAGAATAGATTATAATGCTGAACAATTGGCTAAGGTTTATGTGAAAATGATAGTGAGGTTGCATAGGGTGCCCCTTTCTATCATCTCAGACCATCGTACCCAATTCACATCCATGTTTTGGAGGAAGTTACATGAGGAATTGGGCACACAACTCACTTTTAGTACAACCTTCCATCCATAGACGGACGGACAGTCAGAGAGAACTATTCAACTGTTAGAAGACATGTTGAGGGCATGTGTGATTGATTTTGGAGGGCATTGGGATAAGTTCTTACCTTATGTGAGTTCTCTTATAATAATAGTTATCACTCCAACATTGATATGGCACCGTTTGAGGCATTATATGGGAGGGGATGTAGATCACCCATAGGATGGTTCGAGGATGGAGATGTGAAACCTTTGGGGGTCGATTTAGTGAAGGATGCTCAAGAGAAGGTGAGGAGTATTCAAACTAAACTTTTAGCAGCCCAGAGTAGACAAAAGAAGTATGCAGATCATAAGGTGAGACACATAACATTTCATACTGGTGAGAATGTTTTTCTTAAGGTATCACCCATGAAAGGGGTGATGAGATTTGTCAAGAAGGGTAAGTTAAGTCCGTGATACATTGGTCCCTTTGAGGTTCTTGAATGTGTAGGGCCAGTGGCTTATAGATTGGCTTTACCTCCTAATCTATCCGGAGTTCATCCGGTATTTCATGTGTCCATGTTGAAGAGATATCATGGTGATAAGGATTACATCATAAAATGGGACTCAGTTGTATTAGAAAAAGACCTTCAGTATGAGGAGGAACCGATTGCAATTCTTGATCGTGATATTCGAAAGGTGAGGACCAAGGAGATTAAGTTTGTGAAAGTTCAATGGAAGCATCGTCCAGTTGAGGAAGCTACTAGGGAAACCGAGAAGGACATGCGAGACAAGTATTCCCAATTGTTCATCGATTCAGGTACTACTCCATTCTTTCTTTAGCCTATTTTTCATAAGATTGTCACTCGGGGACGAGTGATGGGTAAATTGGTATCTATTGTAACGACCTATTTTCGTTGTTATAGAAAAGCCAACGGGGAATGATTTTGGGCCGCAAAACTTTTGCGTAATAACTTGAAATTTCCCAACCTAGTCCAGATTTGGACGAAATCGGAGTCATTAAAGTCTAGGGAAATATGGTAAGAATTGGGTGATCTAATTATGAATTTGATCACATGAGTAGATAACTAAGACGTTAAGTAACCCTTACGACTTTACAGGATTGAATTTGGGTTAGTAGAACTCCCGAAATTAATCTTAGCGTGAATAGGTATTTTATGAGTGTCATGGGATAAAGGCGTGTTGTGAAATGGGAGTTTGGAATTGTTAAATTGACTCACTGGTTCCGTGCAAGCCGCTAAGGTGGGATTATTCCTGCCAGGGTGGGGCCGCTCTAGCGGGGTGAGCATTGTTGTGGCGAGACAATCGCGATTTAAGTCGGAAATAAATCCCAAAAACATTTTATTCTGCACTTTTTGACTTTGAGAGCTAGGACACGACCCCAGGTGCTTTCTTGACGGTTTTTCACAAGTCTTAAGGCAAAAGATAAGGTTTTTAATCACTGAATATGTTTTTCGATCCGTAGATCATAATCTAATAGGTAATTATCGATGAAAGGGTTTTGATATGGGAATTATGGTGAAAAAAGCCCTAATTTAGGGTATGGAGATCAGGGGTTTAACCTAGGGTTGATCTTATTGATTATAATCCGGGTAATTAAGTCTTGTATATTGATCCTAGCATTATATTGATTGTTTGTAGACCAAGAACAAGCGAAAAGAATCCAGAAAGGGAAGGATCAAGTTTCTTAGGGGATTCAAGCTTGTTTCAAGGTAGGTGATGTGTCACGCCCCAAACTCGAGGGGCACAACTGCCTCCTAATGCCAAAACTCAGGCCTGAGCCGACCCTGCTGAATCATTTGCTACTAGCGCATGGCAGCCACACGCAATCAAGAAAACAAACAAGTATATCTCGGATTAAAACTAAGCCCTCGGCCGGCAAGGCCCCTGTCAACTGATCTATAAAAGAAACAGCTACTCCCAGGAGATCATATAAATAAATACCCAATTAGCACAGAAGTCCTGATTGGGCCGTAGAGGCCCCCATGATATCTATACCAACACTAAAAACAGGTATATATCAATACAATACATCAAACAACTCACAAGCTTCAGCAACCCAACAACATAGGCCAGTATGGCCATAACGTAGTTATACACCCTACACACTAGTCTGCAAGCCTCTAAGAGTAGTAAAGATTAGCGGGACAGGGTCCCAACCTACCCATAAACATATATACAACAAAAGGTAACAAACCTCCCAACTCTGGAAGCTCCGGAGGAAAGGGGCTAGCCAACCGAATAAAAGTCAATCCTACTGCTGAGTAGGTCTACTCGATCGTCTGTCAAAACCTGCATGCATAAATGCAGCGCCCCCAAGGCAATTAGGTGTCAGTACAAAATAATGTACTAAGGATGAAAGCCAATATACTACGAGGAGGTATCCTGATATACTGGAATAATCCGATAAATAAATCAAGGATAAGATAAGTGTACTGACCTGCTCCTAAATCTAAACTTGTCAAAAATAATTAAAAAAACACCCTAACCAAGCCCCCACTCAGGCCCCCATAAGCCCAGAAGGTGCCAATCAACCTATATACCCCTATCGGTAGTCCCCTAGACCCATAGGCAGTCACATAGCCCTCTTAGGCATTAATATAGCTCTGTAGGCAGAACATAGCTCTCTTAGGCATCAACATAGCTTATAGACAGCTCATAGCCCTCTAAGGCAACAACATGGCCCTGTAGGAAGCACATAGCCTTCTTATGCGTCAATATAGCCTTGTGGGTAACTCATAACCCTTTTAGGCATCCATATAGCCCTGTAGGAAGAACATAGCCCTTCTAGGCATATATCACATTCCTACAGCTAACCACAATAGCCCCAAGTGCCACAATAACAATCCAATAGCTAAAAACGAGCAATTTAGTTATAAGCAACCTATACAAATAGCCTCTAAGTCTTGTCCAACATAGAGATACTACTAACTGAATAAGAATCCCGACATGGGAGGATTATGACAACTCGAGTAGCCAACAATTAACAATAATGGCTACAAGTGTAACAAGGATAACAACCCAATTGCTCCTAAGCTTTAAGGAAACATGCCGTAAGTAGGGAATAACCTTAACATACATTTCCAATGAACGTTCGAAAGACCATAGTTCCTTCACGGTTGTTCTTATGTCCTAAGATTCGCAAACACTATATATACACAGCTGGTACGCACCTATAAACGGTTCATAATTAATCTTAAATCGACAAATTTTCCATATTACCCCAACTTGTCGAAACGTCCGTAGAAATTCATAAAAACAACCATAAAAGGGTCCCGAGATGATTACCTTAGTTAACCAAGTGTAAACCTTGAAGAAACACTAATAACTACAAATTTGTATCTTCAAAAACTAGCTCCAAACGTAGCTAATAGAAGGGAAAAATGATTGCCACGTGTAGGGATTACGTTTCTAGGCATGGGGGAAATGTTTAATGGTAGAAATCATCAAAAACTAACCTTCATAATGCTAGAACTCGATAGGAACCCTCTCTTAAGCTTTCTCTCTGGTTTGGAACTGAAATGAAATGTTTTCACGGCTTAAAACGTTAAATAAGCCGACATACCATATTTTTGACCCGACCCAGATCCGACTCATCAGTCCCTAGTAAAACCCTCATAACTTTTTACTCTGATGTTGGTTTGATACGGGGTTTTGTGTGTTGCAAACTAGACTCATAGGACTTCGATTTAATGGGTCATAGGGCTTCTAACATTTTATATATTGGGAGAAAACATCCAAGACATTTGACTCAAATTTTAGAGAAATCTTTAAAAAGGAACTAACGATAACTTTCGCCAACTTTTATTTTGCCACTTACTTAACTTCAAAATTTGAGATACAACCCTTGAACACTTAAAATATTACATACCACATCAGTTTTAATTTATTACTCACCCTTATTGTCTTTCCACGAAGATACGAGTTAATACAGACATTTTGAAAAGTCGGGGTGTTACATGATGGTTGTGATTTCATGTTGTGTGATGTATGTTTGTTCTTTCTTCATTATAATACATGTATGTATGCGAATGTTGCATTATTGATCACACTAATTGTAAATGAGGATTGATGAATGATGAATGCCATGAATCATGACTTGATTGTATGATTATGAGAATGTACTTTGTGATTTTGATTGTGGCTTGTTGAATGGATCGGGTGTTGCGTTCTGACAAACTAACTTGGATCAGTTTCCACATTTCGGCATAATTATAGGATCAGTTTCCACATTCCGGCATAAACATTGGATCGGATACCACGTACCGGTATGGTAACAGTTTGGGTTTGGGTTCCATGAGAGGACCATTGACTTGACATAATTGTGATATTGAGAATTGTGAACTGTTCGTTGTTCGTAAATGATATTGATATTGTATATGTTCGGTGTATGCATGTTATTATTGTGTTGTAATTACTTTTGTATGTTGCACTTATTGAGATACACGTGTGATCCTACTAGTACACCGTGGTTGTGTATTGATACTGCACTTGCTCTTTATTTGTTGAGTACAGGGCATCTTCAAGAGGCTATTAACAGACCTCATTTAGAAGATCAGTGATTGCTTCGAATTCAAGGGTGAGCCACTTCTTCTGGGCTGCCATGAGTTCTCTTTCTGTTTATGTCCACATTTCGAACTTAGACTTTCTAGCTAGTTATTCGTATGTTAGTTTGGGGTGTAACCCTTCTTGTTTAGACTTATGGTTGAACCTTAGATGTTTTTGTACATTGACTTTCAGAATCTAGGCATTATTTTCCGCATTTGTTTTGTTAGACTTTTGGAGTTTATGGGAACTCTATTTCTTTTCCTTAGCATTTAAACTTGCTTTCGTAACTTTAAATGCCTTAGTTTGATTTAGTTGTGTAGTTTTATGGTTAGTTGGGTTGTAGTAATGGTTGTCCCACTGGAGGGTTAGTGTGGGTACCACTCATGACGGTCTGGGTCGTGACAAGTTCTTTCCAAGATAAGGTGTTAAAGGAACTTTTATAATTAAATTCCAGGTGTTACACCATTGATTAGAAGAAAAGATGATATTGTTGATTAGAGTGGGATTATAGCTATTCTGGATGATCATATTCTAAAATATTTTTACATTGCAGCAATCAAAAAAATATGTTTAATGGTTTCATTCACACTCCCGTAGAATGTGCACACATGAGATATATTCATGCCAATAAGGTTAAGATATTGATTACAAGGTAATTTATTGTGGTGGAGGATCTAAATGAAGATAATCTTATTTGGAGCCTTAATATTACAAATCCAATTGAAGTTATTGTTATTGTTGTGAACAAATCAATCATCTTTGGAGTCTAAGAACATGTAATCATATTTTATTGTGACCAGACCATCCGAAGTTAACGCCACATGAGTTTATCGTTAATTAAGCTCATGCTAGGGACGTACGTATTTTGTATAGAAAAATGAGGGATTGAGGTAATGAGAAGGATAATCCAGTAATTCCAAACATCATTGATGAAAAGGTCTTTGATCTTAATATTTTCCTTGTCACTGTATAGAAGACCTTGAATACAACTTCTAATGTTATTATGAAAAGGAATCCAAATATCGTGCCAAAAGTTAACTGAAATGTCATTATTGAAGATCCACGACATAGCTTTGATAAAAGTTTTTCATCCATTAAGGATACACTTCTAGGTGGATGATGAATTTGCTCTAGGTGATCTATTAGGAGTGCAATGTTTCGATATAACGACATTAGCCCATGAAGTTTTAGGATTCTTGAAAAGCCTCCATACTAGGCTAGCATGCATGGCACTATTCTTGACTTCTACATTATTGTGGCTGTAACGACCCTAAAAACGAACTAGTGAAACTAGAGCCTCACATGTGAGTTTGGAGTTGAGAACTTGATGAAATGATGAGAAATGACAGTGACGTCCGGAAACTAGTCATTTGAACTAGTGAGTTGTAAGGGTCAACT
>JAJOOR010042002.1:0-15818 GCA_036250505.1 Solanum acaule
AAATGAATTATTTTACTTAAGTTAAAATTTCAAAGTTAGTCAAAAAATCACTTTTAGTCAAATCGTCGGTCAACCGCAAGTTAGCGGGCATTCCGAGGGCCTAACACCTTCTCGGAATGTACATTTGGACTCGAACCCTTTTTCAATTGATTTTATCTGTTTAAGTCTTTTGAAAAATCTTGTATTTTTTCTTGATTTTTTACTAAAAATTAAGTGGCGGCTCTGTCCTTTTGGAAACCCGATTTTTCTTAAACCATAAGTTTAATCGGTTTTCGAAAACTCAGTCATTTTCCCTTTATATATATTTTTAAAGTAAAACATCAGTGAAATTTCATAACTAGAGTTTGGGGAGGGTAGAGTATACACAGATTTTATCATTATTTTGTGGAGATAGAAATGTTGTTTTCAAAAGACTCCCGACTCAAATGTAGCAATCCCAAATACAACGAAGAAAATATAGTAAGTCACAAGAAAATAGTGCAAATTAAGTCCACCGGAAGAGAGCAACAATCAGCAAGAAAATAATGTAATAATATCAAAACACAATGAACAACATACTATGATATATTTTTGAAAACAATAATAAATAATTATGGATATCAAATAAGAACTACAGTAATACAACTTGTGCAATGGCAAACACCAATCACCCTAAGCAAGACAACACTACACTAAGGATGACAGAGGTGGGCGCACATTCATATATGAGGGTGCACGTGCACCTGTTCACTTCGGAAAAAATCATGTGTATATATGTATATCCATCTTGAGAAAATGACAAAAATAAGGATATAATTAACAGTGCACCCATGAGGAGTATAGGGGTGTCCTTCTGTCGTTGGTACAAGCCAGAGTTACCACCCATGAGACTAGGGTTTGAATCTAACTAGAGCCCTATTTTTTTGTTTTTTATTTTAAGTTTATTGGTGCACCCAAAGTCTTCAAATCATGGGTTCGCCTTTGAAGGACAATACACTCTACCCTTCCCAAACCCCACTACATTAGGCCTAATATATATCCTCCACAACTTCCTGCCTAAAGTCATGTGTTGATAAGCTGAAGTTGTGTCATATCCTGAACAATCTTTTAAGCTTACAATTTTTCAGTTTTGGCTAGGAAAAACAAAACAAAGAACTTATACATGAACATCAAACTGGTTCTTACTCAACAGATGCACATATTATTTTGAATTTTTCTTTGAACTAGTGTATCAACTCCTATATGTAGTACATGAACATCCAACTATGCATTGATAGTAAAATCATACTAAGCTGCTCTTTCAATTGTAGCACTTAAAAGTAAAGCTAGTCAATTAAAAATACATTAATTGTCATGGAGGAGTCACGACTTCCATAAAAAAAAAAAGTTAATAACTTCTACGCTAGTTTAGCTTTCACAATTACTTCTTTCCTAATTATATGTGCTTCTCCTCCTCCTTCTCTTTCTTGCTTTGAGGAGGTAGATTTCCCACGATGCAATCTACAAATTCTACGAATTTCTTGATGGATAAATTTGACGAAATTGAGTTTCTTGTCTGGTAGATCTAATCTATAGTTAGGAGGCAATACATACTAAAACCTTAAAAATATATGACCAAAAAATACCCTCCTAAGCAATTTTTACACCATCATGGCTCATTTACTTGTTGCATCATGTAACATATTTTACTTTTAAGATTATATCTCACATTTTAAGGAGGCTTATCTATAAATATATGTTCGACCTATGACCTGATAGTGTAAAAGTCCTTCAGACTGAAAATTAAACGTATAATATAACTTAAAGTCTTAAAACTCAAACTTTGAAGTATATACTATGATTTAGACTTAAGAGGATTCGTATTTATGATTAGTTATAACAACGATATTCTTTCACTTTGTAACACTCCAAAATTTGATCTACACACCCTTCCCACCTATATAAGAAACTATCTCCTAGGTGAACATCAATAATTCAATCAACACCAACAAAAACAAACATAGTTTAGGGAAAAGAAAAACACAACACACATTCTTTTTAGCCAACTTAAAATCTCTATGGACTATGGCTACTATATCCACCAAATTAATTCAAAGAAATATTCATGGAGAATTTGCACTACTCAAGAAGACTACTTGTAGCTTCCCCTCCACAATACCACCCTGAGCTCACCATGGCTCCATCATCCACCCTCGAAAACAGCCGCGACAATTCAACATATGTACTACTAGTAGTGATCAACAACGTCTCGATTGATGCAAGAGTTGTGATAGTCTTTGTCAATAATTTTTTGTGGCTTGATTTGTACATTTTTCTTGAACTCAATCATAAAGTGTGCATTTAGAACCTCTAGCCTATTGTTGGAAAAATCATCCTTAAATCATGGAAACCCTTCTACAACAAAGCTAGCAAATAAGGGGATTAGGAAAAAAACCCTCAGGACGTTCCCCGTTATAACCTACACTACTAGGTTATTGAAACATCCAGGATTTGACTCTGATTGTATCATTTACTTATCAGAATTTGGAATCGGGGAAAAAGTTAAAGTTTTACCTAAGTGTAACCATTGCTTCCACGTTAAGTGTATCGGTAAATGGCATAATTCCCACTCTTCTTTCCCTAACTGTAGGTTTTGCCTTATTTAGACTTGTCCAAAATTTGTCAAAGACAATTCTATTAGTACAACTTCAATTGTAAACTCTCAGGATGTGGCTAGTGACACTGTATCATCACCACCACTTCAAGAAGTCATAGTAAGGATTGAACCTCTCCAACATGAAGGTGTGGTGCCTAGCAATTAAAATTAGGTATCATGGTATCAGAGTGAGGCACATCAGTCCGATATAGAGCCCTTATAATTGGAGCTTGGTGGAAGTTGTGAATATATTTTTCTGGTCCATGATTGTGCTCGCTCCTGTCCGGACAGTGTCTGGGCATGAGGAGGTGATGAAGATTGATCCCACATTAGATCAGGACGAGATTTTAGGACTCCTTATAAGCTTAGACAATCCTCCTATCTTTGAACTAGCATTTGAGGGTGAGTTAGATCCGAAACCTAATTTGATAATAGACTACTTGTATCTAACTTAAGTTGGTATGTGTAGTATATATGCATGACACTCATTTAAAAACTTAAAGTTAGCTAGACAAATAGACAATGCCATTATAACTTTGTAATTATTCATTTAATTAGAGCAATGAATGCTTGTAAGAGAAATGCAAGAGTGAAATGGTAATTAACACCCATAAAGTTATAATTTGCTTTCACTTATTCAATACTTAGATGATGGTTGGATGGACTTTTAACTTATGATTTATAAGCTAAACACAAATTAAAATTTTTAATTTATGACTTTAACTTATTTCATTATTTTAGCTTTAACTAAAACAAGTTTAAAAGTATCTTTCTATTCTACCCAAACACCACAAAACTATTTGAAAGCTATTTTAGTTACAAATCCCATCGCTTCTCTTTATCTCGTCTCTCAGCCTCATGCCCCAAAAGCTCTATTTTGAGTCTCTCCTCCATTTTCAAGAAAATCGCAGACTCTAAAAAGATACTTTCTTCATTTTAATGCGTTTGTTTTACTTTTTTTAGCCCGTTTCAAAAGTTTTTTTCCTTTTTTGGCATTTTTTAAACTTTCCACCTATCATGTTAAGACCACAAGATAAATGAATATTTTAGAATATTCTACATAATTTTATTGTAAGACCACAAAATTCAAGTTTTCTGTATTAAGTTAAAATCCGATAAATAGATTAAATCGAGAGACACATGATTTTTTTCTTTTTAACTTCTCTTTTCGCTTATTTGACTTGTAACTTGTAAGAGAACTTGTATTCGCCTGACCCCAATTAATAACAAATTAATAAAAATAAAATATTGTAAAACATTTTAAAGGAAAATTTTTATATTATTTTTTAAACTAAAAGTCGGTAATATATTTAATGCCTTTTTTTTTTATCTTTTCGTTGGATTCGTTTTCTCTTCATAAATCCACTAACTTTGGTTTCCAGCTTGAGAACCATAAACCATAATATAAAATTAAAGTATTCATTTTTAAGAAAGGATAAGTTAATTTTCTTCATATTTAGAACTTTAATTGGTGGATTCAAAAGCAAATTATTTCTATATAATTAGCAAAAAAACAAGCATATAGAATGAAAATTATTCAATTCTATTTACATATGATAAGAAAAAGAGCCTGGAGGCATAAAAAAGCTTTACATCATTTTGATAAAGCAATCCCTGAAATGGAAAAAGAATTTGAATCAGAAGAAAAAGATAGTAATTTTGCAAATAAGGCAAAAAGAAACAAAGGAGATTTTATGGATCAATACCATAAAAACAATAAATCTAAATACATGCCTAGTAGACTCCCGACAGGAGATGCAGGATCCACACAGTTTTTAGAATATATATATATATATTATTGGACTAGATTGACCAATCGTAATCAAATTGTTCCTTTTAAAACCTAAATCACCATTTTACCGCCGAAAAGGGCAGCAACAAAGGGAATCTACTTCAGTAATGGCTGTTTATTAAATTGAAATAATAAAATGTAGTGGAATTATAGTTCCCCTTATCCCTCAAATCAGAATTCAAACTTTTTTGGAGGAGATAGTTACAAATATTAGTATTCTTGGGGCCAAACGGGTCCCAACTTGAGTATTTGTTTTAGTTCCCTTACAAAAGTACTAATAAAAACATCATTTTCTTCAGCAAGACTTGTGTATGCTTCATTTTGCTTATTGGGTGCATGAACATTCTTGTATATTAATGATTTAAATAGTAGTGTCACAATAAAGGTTGAATCTTTATAAGAATACAAGATTGTGTATGCTTATTTTGCTTAATGGGTGCATGAATGTTCTTGTATATTAATGGTTTAAATAAATGTTGAATCTTTATAAGTATACAAGATTGTATGCTTATTTTAGTTATAATTTCCAGATTTAGAATCTGAGATTATAATATTCTTGATCTGTGTTGGTAGGGGTCTAAAATCTTCCTGACCTTGTTAAAATTTTCCTATTAATTATTTTGGTATTGTTGGGTAGTATAGTATACATTGTGTATCTCACGGTTTGTATTTGTGCTGAAAAGATTGAATCTCCACCATCATTTTATGCAATCTACTTCAGCAATTTATGTACTTGCTAGTAACCTCTCACCAAGTAAGGAATCTACTTCAGCAATTGTTGTTGTTTATTAAATTGAAATAATAAAATGTTGTGGAATTATAGTTCCCCTATAGTTGGATAATATAACTTGAATTTGAATTATCATTTTTTTTTAAAAAATTATAGCTTAAAATAATTTTCAAACTTGAATTTTATGTTAACCAATTGATTACATTATCTAAAAGTGTGCATTATCTGTGCATGAGTAATTTGCTGCATCAAATGCATTAGCTATTGAACATGGTGTGCTAGTCTCAAAACTATTGTCTCATTCCACTGGTCTTTCTAAAAGGAGGTCTTCCTAGCATTTTCCACCTACACTCTAGTTTTTGCTTGAACACACTAGGTGGCATAGGAAGAACATACATCATAGTGTCAAGTACACTATTTACTAGTGTCAGTCTGCCTCCTAGGACAAGTATTGACATTCATATATTTGGTTTAGTATGTTGTCCCTATCGTCAGGCTTTCGACCTTAGTAGATCATCTGGATAGTATGACTAGAATACAAGCTAGATTTTTGTCTGGAAGGATTAAGGGTGGGGCTGATACCCCAGATCCGTCGTTTGAGGACCACCCTGATGATAAGAAAAAGATTGTTGGTGGCTTATTGATAGATGTGTTAGATATGCACCATAATAGTGCTTTCTACAATTACAAAAACCCAATCATGTTGGACTATAGCTTCACAAGAAACCTATTATCCCTGTCGTTAGGCTTTCGACCATAGTAGATCATCTGAATAGTATGGCTAGAATTCAAGCTAGATTGTTGTCTGAAAGGGATAAAGGTGGGGTTGATACCCCGGATCCGTCGTCTGAGGACCACCCTGATGATAAGAAAAAGATTGTTGGGGGCTTTATTGATAGATGTATTAGATCTGCACCATAACAGTACTATCTACAATTACAAAAACCAAACCATGTTGGACTACAACTTCACAAGGAACCCTTTGAGAGAAGGGTAACTTTGTATTCACACCAAAAAGTTCATCATCCAACAAATGATAAATTGGAAACTTACATCCCACCCATGGGTTTACTTTACAAATTTTCTATAAAATCAACTAAACCTACTATATCCCCTACCAGATTATGTTTACACCAAAAAAAAAAAAAAAAACTTATACAATTTATTTTAATCTTCTGTAAGTTAGTCTTTTGTCCCTCAAAACTTCTTAAATTTTTTTCTTTACAGAGAGTTCACCATATGCAAGCAGGAATAGTTCTCCACCCATGTTCATTTCTTCCTCTGTTCCCAATACCTATTCAGCTATTTAGTAGTTCCTTTGTTGTGTTAGGCATCACCCATTTAACTCCCAACAAAGCCAAAAGAACATGTTCCATAGGCTCATAGCTACCTTACAATGAAGGAACAGATGGTCATTGACTTTTACTTCCTGCTTACACATGGCACATCTTGAACAAATTGCCATCCCTTTTTCTGTAAGGGTCATGTGTTAAACAAGCATTTCTTCTTTGCATACTCAAAGTATAAAGATGTGGAAAGGAGTTTTTATGATTGTCTTCTCAAATCCACACCTCATTTCAGAAATCAGTTTTCAAATCATTTCTAACCGTGATTGACATGTTGTTGAAATGAGGCCATAACTTTTTTATGGCTTTCTAAACACTACACCCAAAGGTTTCCAAAACCTCCTCAGTTGTCCACTGATTAAGTAAATCATACTTTCCTACTATAAATCTTCTCCAAATGGCCTTTTCTTCTGAGGAGAACCTTCAAAGCCATTTCTGCAATAGAGAAGTGTTCTGTTTGCTGAGGTTCTTCAAGTATCAACTATCATATACAAGGTGGGACAATTTTCCACCACTTTTTTGTCTCACTACACCACCATCACAGTACAGAAAATTCCCACCTCTCTATCTATCTATGAGATGTTTGGATTTTTCAAATTCTATGGACATCTCCATATGAATAGAATTCAATTTGTGAAAGGAAAAGGAATTGATGTTGTAGTAACTTCACAGAAGTCACTAAGATGCTGAAAGGGAAGAGTTTTATCTAGATAACAACCGATTTTTGTCCTGTGATCCTTGTTAATTTTAGTTTCAGTTCGCACAGATAACTCCGTTAATAGAACTTGCTATAAATAGGTGAAGCAATTGATGTTAATTAAATTTGTACATAGTTTTTTATTTTCCTTTTTTATTTCTTATATTAACAAAATATAATATATTTTTTCTTGTCCGATAGTGTTCATGGATTCCTGTATCCTTTTGCTTATTTCATTCCTCAGGGATTTTTATGGATTTGTCTCGTGTAGCATTTTATTGTATGTTCTATACCATGCTCTCAAACGCCAACGGGGTCAATCGAGAGAGGAGATGGAAGACCCTCCAGTTTGAAGCTAGAATTAGTTAAATTTAGTTTGTTTGTATTTTGTTTGTAAATGTCATATTTTATAATTGATAGGGTTGTTGATTTCCTAACTTTAGACTGAACATAGTCATGAATGACCTTAATCATTTTTTGTTGTAAATGTCATATTTTTATAACTAATGTTGACACTCAATTTTGACCCTCCTGAAAGGAATTAATTTTCGAGCTTCTTAGATTTCAAACAATTTTGAATAATTATCTATATATTTAAAGTACTTTTCAAGATTTTAAAGTAATTTAGTCATCTTTATAATATTTTAGATAATAAATAGTTTTTATATGATTTGCTTATGTAACTAATACTTTGAAAATATTGAAAACCATTTAAAAAAGATTTACACTTTTAGTCAAATATTTTGTTAATTTAGTTTAGTTCAAGTTATGGTTGAAATTTTAAATTAATTAGTTTACAATTTAGTCAATTATTTTATTTTGTTCAGATTAAGATGCTCGTTAGTTAATTAGTATTAATTTTGGCATATTCAATATTTAGTCGAATTTTCTAATTGACTCAATTTGGCTAAGTTTTCAACTTAAGTACGCTAAGTTTGCAATCCTTTAGCCTTTTTATTAATTACAATTCTAATATTTTCATACTTTGTCTTCAACTCATTTAAGTAAGTTTTCCATACTTTCTACAAGCGACAATTCGCGGTGTCTTCACGTTGGCAGCATATACACAGAAATCAATCCCAAACGACGATCACAAGGTCTTCACGGAAAGCAGCCAGCAACAGCTAATTCCCAAGTTAGCAAACATTTCGTATGCTTAACACATTCTCGAGATGTAAATTGAACCCCGAAACCCTTTTTGAATTCCAAATGATTTTTAATTTGTTTAAATCTTTTGAAAATCCTAAATTTTCTTAATTTATTTTTAAAAAAATAAGTGGCGACTCTTTTTGAAAATTGATTTTTCTTTAAAACATAAGTTAAATTGATTTTTCTTTAAAACATAAGTTAAATTGATTTTCCTAAAACAACTAATATGTTTGTACCCTAAATAATCACGACAATAGTTATGTTCTTTGGTTTGATGTTATTGTTGTGTTCAAATTTTAGGAGGCTAATTGATATGTTTGTACCCTAACTAATCACATCAATACTTATGCTCTTTGATTTGATGTTATTGTTATATTTAAATTTTGGAAGGCTAATTGATATATTGTGTGAATGATTGTGAATGTTTATGAACATATTGAACTGATGTGATTCTTTGACCTTCTAGGTATAAATGTCTCTAACAAGCCAACACATACTCATGGAGGCAGAGATGGTAATGCTAGCGTGTCATCCGCGCAGACATTGGTTTGATGTTATTGTTGTGTTCAAAGATTGGGAGGCTAATTGATATATTGTGTGAATGATTGTAAGTGTTTGTGAATATATTGAACTGATGTGATTATTTGACCTTGTAGGTATGGATGTCTCTAACAAGTCAACACGCATTAATGGAGGCAGAGATGGTAATGCTAACGCGCCATCCGTGTAGACACTGGTCTAGACCTTTCAAGCCACCTTCGGCTAAGAAGTGAAAGACCACTGCAGTTAAAAGAAAGGGTCAAGCCAATAAGACATCATAGTCGGAGTCTGATGCCAACTTATCCAATGATGATGACAAGCCTATTCCACCACCCAAGGGTGTTGGGGAGCCAAGTGTCCAAGTTGAATGAGCTGAGCGGGAAAATAAATTTGTGAGTGAGGATGCCTGAAAGCTATGGGATGTAATCCGACAAAAACAAGTTAATTTACAATTGCTTGAGAAGCCTTTTCATATTGATGCCACGAACAAATCTTGCATATCCATAATGGTAGAAATTGAGAAAAGAGGTTGGATGCACTTTGCTAAAGGACCTAAGGGCATGGAAACCTTAACCTTATTAGAGAACTGTATTCTAATTGGTATTATACACAGGGCGACATCGACTGGCTTAGGGGTATAGAAGTGGATATCTCAGCTCAAGCGATCAATAAGCGTTATCAAGTTCCGCCGTAACCTATGTCTGATTATTGGCACAAGGAGCAACATCTGAATCTGTCACGAATGCTAGAGGTGCCTTTTGATAGCCCAAGTAACGCACATTGGGTTAAGAATCAATCAAATGACTATGTAGCCTTCCCAACGCGTTCATAAACCAAAAGGCCAATGCTTTGCTCAACTGGACTATCAATCGTTGGATGTCGGCTACTCATAAGATTGATATTATATGAAATTGTGTGTTCCTTATTTATGCTATATTGAATGACATCTCTATGGACATTAGCGAGATATTGCATCGTCAGAAGCTGAAGACACTACCAAAATGAAATGGACTTTATGCTTTGTCCATACCCTGATTGTTATGCTAGTTCATTACAAGTTGAACAAGAAAAATGATTATAAGGTGGCAGACAGAGTCAACATTCCATGACATATGTGCTATCCTGGATTCGAATGAGGGTCGTGCCCAAAAAGAGTAATAGAGATTGCATTAAGGCTTTAGATGATGGAATTCAGAAATTGACGGAAGATCTCAAGGTGTCAGAGAAGACTATGGATAAGTGGATGCATACAGAACTAAATAATATGATTGAACTTTTAAGGGGATCCAGGAATTCTAAGTTGATGCGAAATGTTAGCATCCAGATTGATTTTGCAGAATTGGAGATGCATGAGTTGAGTGTTGTATTTGCTGAAAATAATCTTACTAAATGAAATTTATGTTCCAACACTGAGAGAAAGATATTCCAAGCTTGCAACAACTTTTGGTGGCAAAATTTTTAGATATGTTATTGCTATTGACAAAAAGTTAAACTAAGTGAAAGTAATTATTATGATCAATTAGTGCATTGGTAATTGTGCACCGTCACTAAACATCTGTCAGTTAAAACAAATGTTTTGGTTATCTAGAATATGTATCGGTCGATAGTTGTTCTTTACTGACGGAAAAAATTGATAAGTTATGATGTTGAAAGTTGTACATTAGATTACAAATCAATACATATTTGTGAAGAAAACACTCCGAGTGTATTTATAGCTATGAAATTTAAGTTATACATTTAAAAATCGTAGCTATTATCGGTTTGGGACGCTCATAGGCTCGCAATGTGTCCACTTTGCTCAAATCAATATATATTTCGCACGCAATGGGCCTGGCAAACTGCCTGACTTCACTGGTTTGCATAAATTCCTCCTTCACCTGGGACTCTAATGTGCTCACCTTGTGTCCACATTGCCTTGTTAAGATTTATCTCACAAAGTACAAAAGTTGCAGAAGTAGACTGTCTGCTTGCTAAGGATTCAACAATCTGGTATAAAAGTTCAAGACCATAGTATACATAGAAATTAGGTAAAAGTATAATTACATAAAAATTCAACATAATTCAACCATTCAAACAAAAACCATCAAAGAAAAATATTGTACCAACATAAAAAAAAATTGAAACCATATTAATTTTCAGCAATCTACCATATGGCTTCAGTTCTTTGTCAATCACACCCACTGTCCATCTCCATCGCATTCGGCTAACAATGTTATCATTCATCAAGGTCATGGTAGTGCGGGTAACTAGATGTTCAATATAGGACAATGAGTATGAATTGCATTTTGTCCCACTATCGTTTCTGGGACTATCCTTCTTCCTCTCATAAATCCATTTATTATTGACCAGATTTGCAGACAAGTGGTTGAAACATCTAAACTACTTCAACAATCTAGGAAATAATTCCAATACAGAAACAATGAATAAAAAGAACTCATCTTCCGTGTGGAGTGAAAGGCTGCAATCATAAATATTTATCTTTCCCTCGTCAATTAGAAACTCAAGAGTGACAAAATATTATTTCTTTAGATTCATTACAGTGTAGATTCTCTCGGCACCTATCCATGAGACATTGTCAGGATAGGATTTGGCTCCTTATATTCCATGTAAAAATCTTCATACACGTATGTATCAAGGGAATCCTTAAATGCAATAGCACCCTTTTTTGAACTAGCCTTGCACAACTCATCATATGTAGTCTTTAGAAAATTGTAGAAATTGAGGTCGAAGATTACGTCTGTTGGGTCATAATGTGTGGGGTAATCTATGTGTCTTTTGTGCGTAAGGCCTAATATTTCATCTACATGCTACAATCATGAAAAAATAGTTAATAAATAGAATTGATGCAACATGTTCAACAACCATGAAAAAGATTTAGTTAAAGTTGCAACTTAAATATAAAAAGATATTGTAGAAACTTACACGGTTTTCCCACCACATATTCATTGTTGTCATCATTTTTAAAGTCCTCACAATCCAACTCATGCATGGTATATATTCTCTTGACTGCCTTTTTCTCCTTGATTAGTTTCTGAAGATTCTTTTTTTTTGTCCTCTGTATGTAGATAAATATTTACCGATTGGAGTTTCATTTGTTGATCAGCCATCGTCTTTGGATTGTTAATAGGGTTTTTCTTAGCACTTGTTACTATTTTATCAATCCGTTTTATCTTTCTTTTTACACCAACTAGAGTGTAAATTCTCAAAGACGGAATGATACCCCTTTTAGGTATCAATGTCTTGATGATTTTCTTTAGAGAGTTCACCTCGGAAATCAATATCTTGATGGCTTCCTCTTGAGAGTTTACCTTGGAAATCAATATCTTGATGGCTTCCTCTTGAGAGTTCACCTTATTTTCAAGGTAAACTCTCAAGAGGAAACCATCAAGACATTGATATCCGAGGTGAACTCTCTAAAGAAAACCATCAAGAAATTGATATCCGAGGTACCAACACCAACAATTGAATATTTTCCTAAAGGGTAAGGAGTTCTAATATCATGACCAACACCAGTACAACCACCATTACCATCAACACCAACAACACCACTACCACCATCACCATCAGTTGAATATTTTTTAAAGTGTAGGGAGTTCTAATATCACGACCACTAACACCACCACCCACACCACCAACACCAGTATCACCAACATTACCAGCACCACCACCAGTATTACCAACACCACCATCAAACCACCGCCAACACCATTATCAACCACAGATAAATCCCTTTTAATGGTTGTTGCTCTTGTTCCTAAATTCGATCTTGGCAAGTTGTTAATTAAAGGCTTATGTGCGCCTAAGTGCAAAAAGACAGTGCAAGCTTTGTTATGCCGAAATCTAAATATTAAGTCAGCAGCACCTCAAAATGTCACTTCTTTCGTCGCATCCGTCTTTAGGACGATATAGGCATAAAGATGCACGTCTTAGTGGGGAAAAGATTTTGCCCCCGATGTAGCTCAAAAACAGAAAGAGTAGAATTTATTCGAGAGAGCTTGGTGGTCTTAAAAATGATTCAGGTGGGGGATCCTCTTAAGAATAAAGAATTCGAATAGAATCTAATTCATGTTCATGTTAACAGAAGAGCGGATCCAATATCAAGACGCTTGATAGAAAAGGCTAGCCTTGTATATACGTTATTTATGTTCATGTCGGAGGTGCCCAAAGCTAGAAGCAAGATTTCTAGTAGAATATTCAAAGCTTTTGAGATGGATGGATGGATGGATTTGGAAGCAAGTGAACGAACTAGTTGCATAAATATAGATATACCTAATGGACCTTTGGGCTTAAAATATGTGGGTGGGGCGTTTTGTAGAGGCTCAACCTAGCCCAATGTAGTTGGATTTGACTTAAGTCATGCAATCTTAACTTAAATAATTAATCTGGCTTTATTAACCCAAAATGTTGACTTGGGTCAATATGTCTTGAATTTAAAACTTAGTCCATACAAAATTTGGACTTCATCCCATAAAATTGTGCATGTCTACACTTACCAAACTAGGTAAGGTAGTCATATAGCTTGCTTGGCACAAAGTTTAGCCTGCTTACTCCTTTATATGGTTTTGGGCGAAATTATAATAGGAAAAATTACATAAATCCCACATTTTAGTTTACTTATTACCATTATTCCCTATAAGTTTTATAAATCTCCAAAATCCCTCATTTTCGCGCATCAAATTAGTGTATCTCGCGCATCAGATTAATGTATCAGCGCATCAAATTAGTGTATCTCGCGCATCAAATTAGTATATCATGTATAAAATGTACATCAAATTAGTGCATCATGTATAAAATGTAATGTATCTTACTTAACGATTAATTTATCTCGCGCATCAGATTAATGTATCAGCGCTTATGTTATTGTATTCATTTGAGGAATTTCTGTAATTATAAACTTTTAAGGGATATATTGTAATTTTGCCTTAAAAGTATGTGATTTCTGTAATTTGCCAATTATAATAGGCAAAAGATAATCACTTTTTTCATTTCAATTTATATGATATTGTGGCCTTATATGTCTGTATAAAAAGAGTGTAAGATTTTATATATGCAAACGATAAAAATTTACATTTCAAAATTTTTTATGAATTTTTTTTATAATTACATAAATATTATGATCTATATACCCCACAATTAGATAGGGTCGGGGTAGGTTTTATATGTACTCCACGTATAAAAAAAACTAAGCAATACGATATTCCAAGCTTCATTAGTTTCTTGCATAATTAATTAATGAGCACAAACATAAAATTAGTATGGGTAAAACAAAAGGGTCAGACCACTTTTGTGATATATATGTACAACTTGTGTTCCAAGTTGTTTATATTACTAAAAATAAATAAAGATATTCATTTCAAAATATATATTAGTTTATAAAATTAAGATAAATTTATTTTTATTTTACTTTTAAAATTATATAATTTTTTAAAATAAAAAATATTTTGATTATATTGAAAAAATTAAGAATAAATTTGTAAAAAATACTTTTTATTTATGATGTCTTAAAAGGTATATAAATCAGAAAAGCGAAGTCTAATATACATGGCCATGGATAAAGTATATTATAGGTTTAAAAGGATAGATCTTGTAAAAAAAAATCCTTGTCATCTTTACACGTTTAAAGCCTTTGGCTAATTATCTTCTATCTTTTTAATTAGTGATCTTCTGATTAATAAAGATTTAAATCAGTATCTACGAAGATTATCTTGCTTTAGCTACAAACAACAAGAACAATAATTAATTAAAGCGTAAATTTGATTCCCCAAAATGATTTGCTGTGTTGTAAATTGTAATCAGACTAATTACCACGTTAATTTATATTATAATTAATTAATTAATTAATAGATGGAGGAAAAGATTTAGCGGCTGATTTGTCTTAATCCCGTCTAATGTAACTCAAGGGTACTATAGTCTTTTCGATCTGTTTGGACCTTTTTTTGACATAAGCATTTGGACCGAGATCATTTTTCAATAATTAAAAAATAAAGGTTAATTGATTTGGTGAACAAAGTTATTCGATATAAATGTATACCAGAGAAAAAGTATTTTTTTTATTTCGACTTGACACGAAGTTTAAGAAAAAGTAAAGAATTTTTTTGAATTTTGTGGACTTGAGAACTCAAGATACGTTGAATGTACTAAAATGTCTTTTAATTTTGTAGTTTTAAACTTTGTCACATAGAAAGTTAAAATTAATAAATTGTTACAAAGGGATAAAAAAAGGGAAGTAAAACAAACAATGTTCACCCTTAATCAGAGGTCCCACGTCGATCCATAGATATGGAGAAAATCTTGTTGAGAGCGCCACCTCCCTGTTAAATGAGTTTTGTGGTGCACAATTCGTTAGGCTCTAATACTAACTCCAAACACTAAATACGAAACACAAAAACGAAAATTTGCAATGAATTCATAAACTAGATTGAAGGCCACAATAATTTTTAAAAAACAATGAAGAAGTGATTGTTCAGAAAAATTATTTACTTTTTTCATTATTCAAATACAAATAAAATTGATTAGTTCTGATAGTGGTTAATATTGCGTCTAAAGATATTTTATAGAAAGGCTTTAAAGAATTAAAGCAAGTCACACTAACACTAGCTACAAACATATAAAATGTTTGATCAAATCTTAGTAATTTATCTCGAATCACACTTACACTAGCTAGAAATATTTAAAATTAAATGTTAATGCAGAAAGAATCAATCAAGGATTTGGTGTGTTTTTTTTCATGGGATCTTCGACAGGATTATTTATGAACAAAATTAGTATATTTGAAATTATGTAAAAAGTACTTTTAAGTCATAATAATTGATAATTCAAGATATTTAAAAATATATTTAAAAATAATTCAATCAACATAAAACTTGTTTGAATCTCAAAATTTGAAATGTGTCGCATAAATTAAAATGAAAAGAGTGGTGATTGGGGCGGGGGGGGGGGGGGGGGGGGGA
>JAJOOR010042003.1:0-13309 GCA_036250505.1 Solanum acaule
TAGAACTAAAAGCAACCCATGTTGGCACATGGTTTAAGAGATGTCTAAGGATGTTCATTGTGCCTAATCTCATGCCCAACTAGGCCACCATCCTAACCACATCCACTCGGTGCTTAGCCTTGGTTTCCATAGAATATTCAATTGCATATGTAGTAGAGAGGGTTCCTTTTCTAGTTCAACCAACTCATAGTACCTCTTCCCAAGAAAGGCCCCATTTCTTAGTCATAGCCAATCTAGGTTCATAAGGATAGCTCATTTGACTTTCTTAGATAAGGATTCTCATGCCGTTCCAGCTCCATCCATCTCTAAGTCTATCATTTCACTGAAGAAGGGAACACCGCCCTAAGGCCCATCCTTCAGGGTTCTACGCTTACTTAGGAAAGCTAGACTCATGAAAAAGGCACTATGCTTAAGTCTACCAATTCGAGTCTTGGCCTGGAATTCCACTTTTAGCATTTATAGGAAGAGCTCCATTACTAAGTCATAGCCCAACCAAACATTCATTTATATAATCAAGCTTTCATGATACAAGACAAGATACTCAAGTCTAGCATATGAGCTACAACATCATTTTATAAAGACTCATCATAGTCCATCATCACCACATATCACCATTTCAAGAGAAACATGCTTTCAAAAATGCCTTCATGGCAACAATTCACAATAATATCAACATATAAGCACCTCCACCATAAGTTGATCACACATCAATCTATCACAATTCTATATATATTCTACATTTACAATGAAGTTAGGTCAACTTACCATTCTCCAAAGCCATAATCAACATTCTTCAATTCTTCAACAATTCACAATTGATAAACATAGATAAAAATAGGTAACAACTATTCAACTCAATCTAAGCATAATTCCATCATCATTTAAGTATAAACATTAAACCACTTTATAAGCCAAATTTGGGAAACTTGGAAAGACATGGGTTCATGGATTTTTCTTTCTTAAAACCATCAATAAACATCAATAATAGAATAAATCATCATTAAAAATCATTTAATGCAAGAACCCATGCTTACAATCGAAATTAGAGTTTTTGTGTTTTTAGAAGAACTTTGAAAACATTTGGATTGAGCTTCTTGAAAGGATGAATAATCAAGGATAAAGGATCCCCATACCTTAACCCTCATGAATCCTACGAATTTTGAGAAGAAAACACTTGAAACCTTCAATCCTAGCTTGAACTTGACCTAACCCTTCAATGGAGTTCTAGAGAGAACTTTTTAGGAGATAAGGGTTTTGTTTTTGGGAAATATGAAGAATGAATTCTAAAATACAATATAAATGTTTAAATACCTTTAAAATACTTAAAAACACTTAAAACATTGACCCATATAATAATTAGGACTAGGGGTTAATTTACCAACTCACCCCTAAGTTGGTCGTGTCCCATAACAAATTGCAGGTCCATTCCACGCCCACCAGACCACGGACAGTGGCCTGGTCCACGCCCAAGACCCACGAGCCATAGATGGATCTACGAGCCGTGGTTTGGGGTCATGGATCATGCTGCCCTGGCAGCTTCTTGGCCAAAGATGGGGTCCTCCTCAAGGGCCCCTTGGATAGTCCTTGGGGATTCGTACCCAAACGTCTATCCCCTACACATGACCACTACATATAGGAACCATCACCACATGATTTCATCCTCAAACAACACATCAAACTTTGACGACACAAACAAACATACGTTAGGCTCTAGTTCTTCCTATTTCATTTTTAGGGTTGTTACATTATCCCCCTCTTGGGAACATTCGTCCTCGAATGACACTTAAAACATACAAGGGGGGTAACGACTCAAGTAACAGCCCATCAACATGCATGCAACATCATAAACAAGGCACATAACTAGGAGGAAGATCTACTCCACATCAATAAGGCTCAAATAACTTCATGCAATTCAAGAAAGTAGGAATACATCCACCAACACCTTTTGCATCAAACTTTACCATTTCTCATTTCATTGGAGGAACTTCTTTCTCCAATTCACATCATGCTCATCCCGACATTATTAAGCACATTATGCAATTTTCTCATAAAGGCACAATTATGCAACATTTTCAAGAACACATCTAAGCATGCTCAATAAGTCAACTCATGCAACATTTAAGCATGTTCGCCATTTCACCTATGAAACAAATAGACAACTCATACTAAATGCACATTAGCATGAGGAACACGATTCATGAAAACTCATTTTCTTATTAAATATTAATTAGACTAGAACATGCATAACATAAGAAGAACATATGGAAATTCATTTTTCACACAAGACTCCAAAACATAAAACAAGCTACTAGGAACTCTTTGTCTTAGGTTTGAATAGGCACATAAAGAAAGAGGTAAGGATATCAACACTTCTCAACAACCTTACTACTCAACATACCATCCCCCACTTAAGGGTAAATCCAACTAAGGTCAACATAACATAGGAACCTCAATTAAGAAACCATCAACACACCAGAGCCTTTGAACTAGGAAGGCCCTCATTAAGCAACTCTTGCTCACATCAACCTTACCACCTCACTCCAAGGTCTCAAACTCCCTACACCTTTTAAGATGGAACCATCAATCAAGCCTAACTCATGAACATCAAAGACTCTCAAAAGCCTTACCATCTAGTCACAATATCCCCCACTTAGGAGAATACTCATACTAGCTCTTTCAAACTTCACTCCTTCCCATTCTAAGGTCGAAGCAAGACACATTAGACATTCATACTCACCACACCTGTACATTTCTAAAACACCGCATTTCATCATCTCCTTCAACATACCTCAAAGTTAACATATCTAAGCTGGGTTCCACCAATAATACACATAATCATAAGGCAACCCATTCAATCTCAAGTCAACATCACAATCTTCCACCTCACATCTATCAAGTCACTAAGCTATAGTTGGCATCACAACCAACCTTTTCTCTCCCTCAACCCTTGCAACATAAACCTCTCAAGAGAAGTCACACTCTAAGGACTAACAAATAAGGAATAAGGGAAAGATATTATAGAGAGAAACTTCATGGCATGACTTGAAGAATGAAGAAGTGGAACTATCTTAGCATGCAATAGCCTCCTATTCATAATGTGGCGCGCTTCACTTTATGAACAAGACTCTACTAGATGTGGTTTGAGAAAACATATGACCATTCCATAACCTTATGCTCTGATACCAAGTTTGTCACGACCCGAGAGTACACCCTAGTCGTAACCGGCGTACTCGACCTCTCGAAGGTCTAATACAAGCCTCTTAGCATTTATTAATCGCATAGACATTAAAAACCATAGGGAATTTAAAACTTTCTTCACACACGAAGATACTTTCATTAAATAACAAGCGAAAGACTTTCTAGACTTTATACATGATGTCTTAAAACCATCTAATACTTTAGAGTACAACATTTGAGACTAAGCCCATACACAACTAAAATAATAATAAAAAGACATAAAGTCCACATGCTGGGTATTGTCCTCGAATCTATGAGGACTCCAAGTCTTCATCTTGAAACACCTTAGAAACCTATCCATCAACCATGGAATATCAACATTTCCAAATCCCTACACTTTAGTCAAAAGGGAAAGAAAGGGGCTAGCACAATTAAGTACTAAGTATGGAAACCATGCCAAAACATACTAAAAAGGACATTTATTGGAGAATCGTGCTTTGTGCCATTTGGTAAAACTTCATGAAAATCCAAGTACAAGAGTCACAATACTCAACCATAACCAGTATACAAGTCATTAACCATTTTAGCACATACTCCAAACATGGCCCATTCCTTCACCGTAAACCATCCACCTCAAGTAACCCATGGACAACACTTAGTGCAATGTATGGATAGCATCCCATACCACCATCCACACTAAAGCATAATCCTAAGGCCACCAAACGTGAACTTACCACTTATCAAGTTTCATATCACAAGCCATCATTCATAACTAGTACTAATATATGACACATAAACATATTATTCAAATAAGACATTTCATGATCTTAGGACCTCCATCTAAAGTTACCCTAAGAAACACCTAAGTAAGACATGAAGTGGCCGCCCATACAACTTCTTCAAGCACACCTAAGTGTTCCTCAAGACCACAATAGACAAGAACCTTTACATTTCAATACAATATGCTAAATAGTTCATTTCCTTAATATAAGAGAAATCTGCAATATATTAAAAGGATGACAAGTCAACATTTTTTATAAAACCATTTAAGAGACACACAAGCATATAGGGGACAATCACATAATAGCCCTAAGGCTTAGGGAACTCACTTTAGCATTTTCTAAGCCTACTCGTGTCATGTGTAGATAACATCCCATACTACTACCTACACGTTGTAGAACCTATCCAATACTAGAGTGCAAATCCCATATGATGGAAATAGGCCTTAACCGACATAGACCACACTAGCAAGGTATGGAATCCAGAGACTATTCTAATCCGTGGATGTTGTTTTACTTGCCAAGGGTAGAACTAAAAGCATCCTATGTTGTCACATGGTTTAAGAGATGTCTAAGGATGTTCATTGTGCCTAATCTCATGCCCAACTAGGCCACCATCCTAACCACATCCACTCAGTGCTTAGACTTGGTTTCCATAGAGTATTTAATCGCATATGTAGTAGAGAGGGTTCCTTCTCTAGTTCAACCAACTCATAATACCTCTTCCCAAGAAAGGCCTCATTTCTTAGTCATAGCCAATCGAGGTTCATAAGGATAGCTCATTTGACTTTCTTAGATAAGGATTCTCATGCCGTTCCGGCTCCATCCATCTCTAAGTCTATCATTTCACTCAAGAAGGGAACATTGCCCTAAGGCCCATCCTTCAGGGTTCTACGCTTACTTAGGAAAGACAGACTCATGAAAAAGGCAATATGCTTAAGTCTACCAATTCAAGTCTTGGCCTAGAATTCCACTTTTAGCATTTATAGGAAGAGCTCCATTACTAAGTCATAGCCCAACCAAACATTTATTTATATAATCATGCTTTCGTGACAGAAGAAAACATACTCAAGTCTAGCATATGAGCTACAACATCATCTTATAAAGACTCATCATAGTCCATCATCACCACATATCACCATTTCAAAAGAAACATGCTTTCACATTAGCATAATAACACTTTATACAATATAACATTAATACCATTAGAACATCTTCACATTATAGCTTCACACAAACTTTACATATAGCTTCATATTTTTTCTTTACATATAGCCTCATATGTGTATAATAATACAACAACTTCACCAATGCCTTCATGGAAATTCACAATAATAGCAACATATATGCACCTCCACCATAAGTGGATCACACATCAATCTATCACAATTCTATATCAATTCTACATTTACAATGAAGTTAGGTAAAATTGCCATTCTCCAAAGCCATAATCAACATTTTTCAATTCTTCAACAATTCACAATGGATAGACATAGATAATAATAGGAAACAATTATTCAACTCAATCTAAGCATAATTCCATCATCATTCAAGTATAAACATTAAACCCACTTCATAAGCCAAATTTAGGAAACGTGGAAAGACATGGGTTCATGGAATTTTCTTTCTTAAAACCATCAATAAACATCAATAATAGCATAAATCATCATTAAAAATCATTTAATGCAAGAACCCATGCTTAGAATCGAAATTAGGGTTTTTGTGTTTTTAGAAGAACTTTGAAAACATTTGGATTGAGCACCTTGAAAGGAAGAATAATCAAGGATAAAGTATCCCCGTACCTTATCCTTCATGAATCCCACGAATTTTGAGAACAAAACACTTGAAACCTTCAACCCTAGCTTGAACTTGACCTAACCCTTCAATGGAGTTCTAGAGAGAACTTTTTAGGAGAGAAGGGTTTTGTTGTTGGGAAATATGAAGAATGAGTTCTAAAATACAATATAAATATTTAAATACCTTTAAAATACTTAAAAACACTTAAAACAATGACCCATATATTAATTAGGCCTAGGGGTGAATTTACCAACTCACCCCTAAGTTGGTCATGTCCCATAACAGATTGCAGGTCCATTCCACGCCCCCCAGACCACGGACCGTGGCCTGGTCCACGCCCTGTCAATGGGGTCCATGGTTTTGGTCGGTGTCTTAAAACCTGCAGGCCCTTGCAGGCTTGGTCCATGCCCAAGAACCACAAGCCGTGGTTTGGGGTCGTGGATCATGCTGGCCTGGCAATTTCTTGGCCAAAGATGGGGTCCTCCTCAAGGGCCCTTTGGATGGTCCTTGGGGATTCGTACCCAGACGTCTAACCCCTACACATGACTACTACACATAAGAACCATCACTACATGATTTCATCCTCAAACAACACATCAAACTTTGACGACACAAACAAACACACTTTAGGCTCTAGTTCTTCCTATTTCATTTTTAGGGTTGTTACAGTTACGTCCCAATCACTCTCCTTATGATGAACTAGATGGATTTGAGACTTATGTTATATTTCCGCTTGTCAAACTCTTTTATGTATAAATTGTTATATTTTAAAGTATTTAATTTTATTATCTAGTGGGATGTATGATAAGTGGTTTTTATAGGAACTCTTAGGGTCCTATATGCCAAGTTACGCCTAGGGTCTAATTTGGGTAGTGACAGTTAGCCTTGCCTCTGAAGCTCTTAGTGGTCTATCCAGTGTTTCATAATTTGATACTTAAGTGATACTGCCATGATGATTTTTGTGTTATTTAGTAGGACTCGATTACTTTGGATTAGGATTTTTCCTTAGAGAAGGATTTTTATGTTATCTTTGATAGGTAGACTAGAAAGTTGAGGTCCAAGCATATTGATTAAGTGAAAGTACAGTGGATACATCGGCGTCCTGAGGAGGCTATGTGGGAGATGGAGTCATGCGTGCATCTTAGATACCCTCTGCTTTTTACCCGATCAGGTACCCAAACTGTTAGCATACTTGAACGTGGTACCTGATCCAACGTTTATGCCGGAACGTGGCAACCGATACCATATTTATGTCGGAACATGGCAACCGATCCCATATTTATGCGAAAACATAGCAATCGATCCCAGTTAGTGTGTCGGATCGTGACACCTGCCCATTTAACAAACCACAATCACAATGTATATTCTCACAATCATACAACAAGAGGTTATTCATGGCATACAATTATTCAATTATCCTCATTTATGATTCGGGTGATCAATACTGCAACATTTGCATACATACATGCATTATGATGAAGCAATTACAAGCACATATCACACCAACATGAAATCATAACCATCACCTACCTCGAATCCAAGTTTGAATCCCCTAAGACACTTGAATTTTCCCTTTCGGGATTCTTTCTGCTTGTTCTAGATCTACAAACAACAATTTATATGCAATGATCAACAATCAAAGCTCTAATTATCTGGATTATAACAAACCCAATAATCCTAGACCAAACCCTTGGCCCCTATACTCAGTTTAGGGCTTTTTCCACCATAAATCATATATCAAAACCTTCCCCCATCGATAATTACCCAAGAAACTAAGTTCTACGGATTGAAACATGGATTCGGGGAGTGAAAACCTTAATTTTAGCCTCAAGAATGGTGGAAAACCATCAAGAAAATACCTGGGTCGTTCTTTAGCTCCCAAAGTCAAAAAGTGCAGAATAAACGATTTTGGAGTTTTATTTCCGACTTAAGTCGCATCTGTACCGCTATGGCGGCCCTAACCCACCACATCGCTCTGCCCTGGTGAGAATAATTCCGCCACAGCAGTTTGCACGGAACGAGTGAGCAAATTAAGAATTCCAAACCCCCATTTACACAACACACCTTCCCATGACACTCAAAAAACACCCGTTCATGCTAAGAACAGTTTCAGGAGTTCTACTCACCTGAATTCGATTTTGTAAAGTTGTACGGGTTCCTTAACGTCTTAGCTATCCACTCATGTAATCAAATTCATTTATAGATCTCTCATTTGTTACCAGCTTTCCCTAGACCTTATTGACTCCGATTTCATCCAAATCTGAACTAGGCTAGGAAATCTCAAGTTACTACAAAAAAGTTTTCTAGCCCCAATTCTATCCCCATTGGATTTTCCATAACAACGGAAATGGGTCGTTACAAACCAGAATGGTTATTCTCCTAACAGGTTAGGTGAGCCCATGCGAGCTCATTGAAGTTGACAAAACAAAAATAAATTTAATTTAGGTATGAAAGGCGGTGTCAACTTTAACTCATCGATCAATTGAGTTTGTTTTAGTGAGCTAAGACAAACTCGCCAAAATAGATAGTGAAAAACAAATTTAGAATAGCCACAAGGGCGATGTCCACACAACCTAGGTGATTCACCGATGTGTTTTGGCGAGCTAAGACAAGCCCACCATATGTGACAGTACTCAGGTCACAAATTCAAAAATAGAAGGCGATTGGAGCTTACTTGGTTATTCACCTAATCACATTAGAGTGACAGGCCCGCCCAACAAGTAATTTCAGTCGAATGCCTATTTTTGACTGAATCAAGACTAACATGAAACATTACCAAAAACCCAATTAGTTTTACAAACTACCCATATGATATTCTACCAATGGGTACTTAGACTTCCCAAAAAGATAAAAAAAAAACATTGCCCAAATCTATGATTTTTCCTTTAGAAAGACGTCAACCTATCTATCATTGAGCGAATACATAGCGTTAGGAAAACACTATGATAATCAGAACTCACCCATTTCAATTTCAAGTTAGGCCAGTCCATTTAACAATTCCATTTCAAAAAATAACCTTCAAAATTAATTTTAGCAAGTTTAAGCATAATATTAACTATCCTAGTTCATGGGAATCATTCATTTCACAAAAAATAACACCACCCAATCAAATGAAACAACACAACATCAGCATTCCACAAAGCACCATTCATTATCACTCAATTTAACAAAATATAATAATGATAGCTTTGAAACACCGACCTCGCAGAAGTACAAACAACACAAATGAAGGAAGGAAGGTTTGGGGTCAAATTTAAGAACAACTACGCTATACAACCATGAAAATTAAAACACACGAGCATACAAGATTTATTAAACAAGGGTATCAAGAGTTAGGGAGTTGAAAAAGTACAAAGAGATCAATGGTTGCCTTTTAAATTTGAAAAGACTCTTGGCCTCTTTATTGCAAGCTCACTCACCACTTTGTGACTATCAAAGCTAAACGGGTTCGGTAAATCACCGAAGGAGCTTATGCTTGCCGATGAGGCCTCAACAAATACAAAAGATGAAGTTGAAATAAGTTGAACCGATATAGTTTATCTAGTGTCATTCGGCGGATCGCTGAATAGGTCCCTATTCACATAAGTTGATAGTATAATTTTTCAAAATTCTTAGCTTTGAAGGTGAACATGAAGATATCTGCCCAATCTTTTTGGTGCTCACTATCTGGGTACCTACATCGCCCAATGTATCTTTTTCAACTTTTTGACTTTATCTTTACCTACACTTACAACACACAATACAGAAAGCAATAAAATAAACATGTGTTGCCTCCCCAGAAGTGCCTTCTTAAATGTCATGGCAGCACAAAATTCTTACTTATCAATAATCATTTTTGGGATAAGGGATGGTATCACAGGGAATTGTTCCCTTTATCTTAGATTTCTATGGGTAGAGATCTAACACATATTATTCTCGAGCTACTTGACTAACATAGAATCAAATAAAACTATTTGAGTTAATGTAGTGATGTCATTTTTCAAATTCTTCAGTACCTTGTCAGACCCGTGAACTTTTGTAATGATTCATGTTAACATATCATCGATTTTGTTTATTGTACTACAACTTGCTATTTTGCATTGAGATGATCATGAGGTGGAATATGCCTATCCTTTTCAGCTTCACGATCTCTCTAATTGCCACCTCGATCTCTCTAATATCTGGAACCGTGTCTCGATCTGAGTTATAACTTTTGTTTCCACCTCATCATGGACAGTTAGGATGAGAACCCCTAATTGGTTCCCCATGTAATTCACTTATTCATTGTACAATGCCTCAAACTTGGCTTCATCTGGGCATTTCCCATGGCATGTACACACCATATGTACCAAATTGAGTCCACTTCCCAGGAAATGTTTGGATAGCAAGTAAAGTTGGGTCATCATGTTTGTCGTGTCCTCATCAAGCTCATAATTCTTCTCCAATTGTTCCTTTCTCATACAAAAGTGTAGAGAAGATACGTGATCCTCCATAGTATTCCATGCTTGGCTTATCTTGGTCATATCATCAAGCAACATTGTTACTTTATCGATTGATTGTTGCATCAACCCTATTTTCATAAGTTGGTCAACCTATCCTTTATTGACTTACTCTTGGCTACAATAGAAGTATGGTAGCAGCAAATTGTACAGAATACCATGTATTGAACATTGTAGTAATGACTTTTGAAAGAACAACTAGGTCACATGAAGAGGTTCGCCTACCACTATTTTGATGTTTCGGAGGTTGTCCCTAAGCTTTATCATTTCCGAGGCAGGCAAAAAGAAAAAAATACTTGTATAGGTGCCTTTTAATAAATAATTACAGCTTTTAGCGATACTTTTTATTTATTACCATTTATAGCAATACTATGTTAAATCCGCAATATGTATTAAACGTAAATTATATATGCAATATATATGTATTATAACTTTTTTTTTAAATATATTATGTTTGTTTGGTAAGAAATTGACACATTGTATTAGAAGTGTATTAAAATGTGTGAAAAATGTATTATACATCAATAAAACTTGTATTATATGTGAATAATAAATTGTTCTTTGTAATATGTATTAAAAGTGTATTATAAATGTATTAAAAGTGATCAAGTAAAAAAATGCTACTGCTATAAATGGTAATTTTTTTTAATATAGTATATTTATGTAAGTTACCGAGGGAAAAATCTCTTAAGGAACGCTATAGTTAGTATCTCCCATAAAGTTATTGAATCATTTGGTAGTTTGGCCATCCATCTAATAGCTTCCCCCATTAAGGAGAATGAAAATAGCCTCAGCAAAATAGATTGTTGTGAGATGTTCTTGAAGGTGAATGGCCCAAAAATAAAAATAATGTTTCACAGATGTTTTTGTGGATATTTATGAATAAGTCCCTCAAATATTCCTCCCATTTGAAATATTTGTAGCATCGTTTTGATTAAATGGACCATATCTCTCTCAATAGTAGGAGGTAGCCGGATTTCTCCCGAGCTTTGAAGATGTTCACATGCATGTCGTTCATATCTTCCATGTTATCATTCTGCCCATAGTGACTAGCATCATCACTTCCATCTTTTCTCATAGTTCCACCTACGAATAAAGCACAGAAATAACACTAAAAACAATCTATTAAAAGTAAACAAGTTAAGAAACTAACTTCACAAACTAACTTCTTAACCATTAATCCCCTTAAACAACGCTATTTTTTTATTAAGCTCTAAACACTCTAATAATTAAAAGAGTAAACGATCATTAGTAATACTAATATCCAAAACTGAGTCGAATTCCACAATAAGTGATATAATGCAAGGAATTCAATTACAAAATTAAGAATGAAAACTGATTCATTGTAGCAAGTACAACAATTGGGTGGATGATTCCACCAAATTTATGAAAAGAATTTTGGTATCAATTATCACAGTTAACCTAAAATTAGATATTCAAACAAGTAAAAGATGATCTAGGGGTGTGGAGATTGGTATGAATGTCAAACAGGGATACATGTGCTTGCTCAATAGTGTAAAGCAATTATGCATGGGTTGGATAATTTTCAATGAGACTAATCTTCTTTCGATGTTAAAACAACATATCATAGAATATACTTTCGGCCTTATCTATGTAAATAAAAAATAAACCGAATACCTTAATAGAATATTCCTTTTGAACAAATTTGGAAACTATAATTGAACCACAATTTCTCTTTCGAGCAAACAATAGAAATAAAACGTAAATTACATGCATCAAGATATCTACCCACTTCAATCAATCACTTTTGAGCATTAATTGAATATCTACAATAAGATTAAGTTTGCAACCTGAACCCATAAGTTAATCCTACCCTAATTAGCTAAAACACAAAATAGATGCACTAAAATAGAGCAAGACACAAGACCATCTAAATTAAATAAACACCCAACCCCATAATCACACCCCTAGATTTGGGGTTTGAACCAAACATCATGAAAGGAAAATAAAGTATACCAATTATGTTTTCACCCCTATTTTGAGCCTTTTATATGGAGTTGATGTTCCTCCTTGATGTTTGCTCTTATGTTGATGTTGTATGTTGTGTATTGTGAGCTGCTAGTTGGGTCATGCTGTCCTCAGAAGTGTTTTAAGTGTCATTCGAGGACTAATGTTCCTAAGTGGAGGATAATGTACCAACCCTCAAAATGAAGTAGGATAAAGTAGAGCCTCACATGAGTTTTATGCATTAATAACTTGTCAAAATAATGAAGAATAGCCTTTTAAGTCAGTTTTAAAGAGTTTGGAAGTCAAACGTCAAGGAACGACCAAGGAGTTCGAAAACTAGTCTTTTACGTGTTGGTGTGCTCTAGTATGTTGTTCATGTTTTTATGTGTCGTTTGGAGTCTAAAATCAGTGGAGGTGACCTTAGTGTCTTAATAAATGTTTTTAGGGTCAAAACGTTTGGATACGATGCCCCGGGGCCACCCTAAGGGTCCCCAAGGAGGACGCCAACCTTGGCCAAACAAGCTGTCATGGCAGCTTGAAGTTGTGCTTGGAGGGAGCATGTCCGCGTCGCGGACTACTTCCACCAAGGGCCAAATGTTTGGTACGCGTCGCGGACATGTCGCGAAATCTACTGTCTCGAATTTAATTTCTAGAAAACTTATGGGAACACCTCCGCGTCGCGAACTTTTTTCCCGACGAAATCTGCGAAAATAAAACTCAAGTTTGGCTTGTTTAAAAGGTCCAACTAAGTGAGGGGTAGTTTGGGTACTTTGGGGAATTATTATAAACGGTTATTCTACCTATTTTAGGGTATTTTAAGTTGGTTAAAACCCCAAAACCTAAAATTAGACCCCATTCTTCAAATTGACCCTTTCCTCTCAAAATAGATTCTCTCAAAAACTCCATTGAAGACCTTGATGAAGCTCAAGCTAGAAGATGGGTTTTCAACTGATTTCTTCTTAAATTTCATGGGTCTTCAATAATTAAGGTATGGTGACTCTTGATTCTTAATTAACCTCTCATTCAAGGAGTTCTATCAAAGATTTTCAAAAGTGATTCAAAGACCAAAATTTCCAATTTTCAATCTAAACATGGGTTCCTTGTCAAACG
>JAJOOR010042005.1:0-11522 GCA_036250505.1 Solanum acaule
GCGATTTTCGAATTTTGATACGGTTGCTCTAAAATTCGGGTTAGACCCATTTCCCACTCAATTTGACCCCCTGAATAAGAATATGAAGTCGAATTTCCAAAATCATGCATGGATTTTGAGATATATGGAAATTACAATTATAGGTGTTTCTGAAGCACATTTTCGGGCATTTTTGAGGTCGTTTCATACATCATGGAAGGCATATCAAGAAACAATCCAAGCTTTTGATCCTTCATAACATATTTCGCATCATTCATACTTAGTTTTAAAGACATGGGGATTCGCCTCCTTGCCAAGCTTACAAAGTCTAATGGGTATTTGCTTCTCGCCTTACTTACTTTAAGATGATGGGTACTCGCCTCCACAATCTCATAATATGACACGGGTACTCGCCTCCACATCATTTCATAAGGATCATGTGTACTCGCCTCCATGTCCATTCATCATATTAGGAACATGGGGAATCACCTCTTGTTAAATTCCAATGAGTATGGGAAATAACATCATATCCTTCTCATAAGGAGGTCAAGGGTAGTCGCCTCTAGCCGCATAATTTACATAGTCTTTTAGTCAAGATTCATTTTAGGTGAGCAATCCTTTCAACCAAGAATCATTCACGTGAGAAAGCCTTTCACATTCATACATTCATCATAAACAATTCATGTGGGAAGTATCTCTTCCACCACACTAACATCAATTACTAACAATTCATATCATAAGCTTCACTATCAAAACATCTACATCTCATGATCATCATCTATGCTTTATTCTCAAACAATTATCATCATCACTCATTAATCCTATAAGAATAACCCTAACCCATAAAGTTTCACTTCATGGCATAAACCCAATTATATAAATTTTAGGTTAGAATCATGGAATAGGCATGGGTGCATGTAATATGCATCATAAAAACAAGTAAATTTATCAATCCAATCATAAAAAATAATAATCCACTCAATTGGATCAACATTCATCATAATCCAAAACATTGGAAGAAACCCAAACTAGAATTGGGAAATTCTTCTTCAAATTAGGGGAGTTCTAGGGGAATCCATGGGGGAAGGATCCCATGGATGAAAAGCCATCATACATTGATTACAAAGCCCTCACTAGCTTGAAGATTGGAGACTTGACTTGACCCTAGCTTTCAATTTCTTCCATCTTCTTCCAACTTCTCGAGAGAGAATATTTGAGACAACTTTGGATTTCTTTTGGTGAGTTTGAGAGAATGACTTGAATGAGTGAATTTAGGGGTTAAAAATACTTATATAGGTGTCCTAGTATTTGGTAAAACAACACCACTTTGATTTAATTAATATTGGAAAAGACCCATGTGCCCCTAAAATTAACCACCAGCCACGACCCACGAGACCATGACTGACGAACCGTGGACTAACCTACGGTCCGTCCCGGTCAACCGTCACTAAGTACATACATTTTGACCAACCTACACACCCCTGGACCACAGACCGTGGGCCCACCGACATTCCATAGGTCCAATCGTGGTTCCTGCGTATACAGTTTCCCTTGGGTTGCCTATCCACGGACCCACCTATGGTCCATGGTTCAACCCACGGGCCATGGTTGGACTGCATGGATGGCACCTGCAACTTTTGAAAAAAAAATAGCTACTTAACCCTTGCTCGAATTTGGGGTGTTACATTATCTCCCTTTTGGGAACATTCGTCCTCGAATGGAATTCTAAACACCTTTCGGAAGAAATGACTCAATACTAGTAGCCCATCATACATGGAACTCACCAAAATGCCCAAATAGAGGAGGAAACATCAATTCCAAGCTGAACATACTTAATGCATCATAAGGAAGGTAGGAACTACATCTAGCAACCCAAAATGCCTGAAATATCAAGATTTCTCATGTTCAAGGAGGAACTACTATCTCCAAACTTAAAGCATGCTCAACAAAATCTCATGGAGCATATATGCATTCTATATACAAGACACGTACTCAAGGAGGAAATCTCCACTCCATGCTAAGGCATGTTCAACAATTCATCTCATAAAGTCAATAAGCTACTCACACTCAATGCACAACAACATGAGGGAATACATCATATAAGCCATTTTCTTTGTAAACATTAAGCTTCTTCATGAACATGCATATTATGGAAATCATGGAAACACATAAAACACACATGACTTCAAATCATAGAACAAACCAAGAGGAAATTCATTATCTCAAGCTAGAGTAGGAGTAGAAGGAAAAAGATGAGGATATCAGGACTTCATATCGCTCTCGGCCTCAGCCTCCCAAGTAGCACCCTCAACTAATTGATTCCTCCATAAAACCTTTACGGAAGCTATTTCATTGTTTCTCAGTTTCTTAACTTGCCGGTCCAAAATCTCAACCAGAATTTCCTCATATGAAAGGCTCTCATCAACTCCCAACTCTTCTACGAAAACTATGGATTTCGGCTCTCCAACACACTTTCTGAGCACAGAGACATGGAAAATGGGATGCACGGTTTCCAACTCATTTGGAAAATCTAACTCATAAGCAACCTTACCCATACACCTCAAAATCTGATATGGGCCTACATATCAGGGACTAAGCTTCCCTTTCTTGGCAAACCTCATCAAACCCTTTATGGGTGAGATTTTCAAGTAAACCCAATCGTTAACTTCAAACTCTAGATCCATTCTCCTCACATCGGCATAAGACGTTTTCTGACTTTGATCCATTTTTAACCTCTCTAATGAATCAAACTTTCTCAATGGCTTCATGAACTAGCTCGGGACCTGACTTCACGTATCAGGACACTACATCTAGTTCAAGTGCCAATGATCGCGAGTAGTAATATAACCCAACCAAGGGTTGGGATCCTTCCCACAATGAGCGGTTAGTAGTCGAGAATAAAATAGAAAAGTAAAATTAAGTTCTAATCAATCATAGCTATATATATTTACGAATAAAAGCATACTTAATAAAAAATGACACAAATATCAATTATCAATGGGGGATTTATACTCAACTAGTAAACAAAAATAGCGAAAATATAAAGACGAATTAGGGAGATGGGTTTCTTGGGATGTGATAAGATTATGGGATAAAATAAACAATTGGGTAAATGCTATTGATTGTAAATCGTTGAACATTTGTAGCTAAGCGAGACTTTAGTGGGGGTAAATTTTCACTTGAACAATTTACCCTGAATCGAATTTGTTTCTCTCGAACACCGAGTTGCAGCAATTAAGCACATCCGTCGTCTTAGCCCATTCACTCTCTAGAGTTGAATGTGTGGGAGAAGGTCTAGGATTCACTCTCTCGAGCTGAACCCACGATGACCCAATAACCACCGGCTATCGATTTAGTAGTCTTGGTTTTAAGACCTCTCTCAAGCAAGCCAAAATCACGAAGATAAAATTGTATTTGCAACTACAACCCCATTAAGTTCAAATGCAACTACTAAACGAAATTACATTTAAACACCAAATAGACTATTAATGAGCAATACCCAATAGTAAAATTAACCCATATTCACAAAATCACACCCTAAAAATGGGGATTTTAGCTAGACATGAAAAAGAGATAGAAATTGATACCAATAAGTGTTTCCATCAAATGGGTACGATAAATAAGGTCTTTAAACATGTCAAGGATGAAGTTTCTTCAAGACCTACTTCCAATTTCTTGGAGTTGAAAACCTTCAAAACCTTCAAGCTCAAGAACATTGTCTCCCAAAAACTCTAAAAAACTAAAACTGAAATATTCTAAAATTCAGTAATAATTCGATTTCTAGATACTAAGCGAACAATTCAAACAAGTATATAAAATGTTCAAAAATTTATGCTGCGAAGGACCACTCGGCGCAGTTAGTTAGGATCAACTACACACTCGGTGATCCGCCCTTTGGTTTGGTTTATCTCCTTTCAGATTTTTTCTTCAGCATCTTCATATTTTGAATCATTGGGAGATATGGTGTTACTTCGCGAAACTGTTCGGCGATAGTGCTGATTGCTCCCTTTAATCAGCAACTTGATCTTTTCCTTCAAGGCTCAGCTATCTAGAACATTAGGCGAGATTAAGGCCATTCGGTGACTCGTCTAATGCATTAGGCGATTCTCAGGCCTTCATTTCTTGGTTATTTCAGCCTCTTTGTTCCAATTTGCTTGATAGTATCCATGCTTTGTCTCTCAATTCAAATACCTAAAACTTAAGAATTTACATCAGTTATTGAGACAAAATATGCATTTGAGGGCACTAAATCTATCAAAATAAAGCCCTAAATGAGTCCCAATTGTGGACTCATCAACACCCCCAACTTAAACTTTTGCTTGTCCTTAAGTAAAACTCAAGTTCAACAGTTCAAAAAGGATGTCTTAAACAGTGCTACACAAGACTCAATCATGAATGTACATAACAAGACTCAACCTACTCATGAAAGGATCAATTGTGTACTCAAAGACTCAAGTAGTGACACACCATTATCAAAGATTCTCAAGCTCACAATACTTGCTTCAAATGCAAGTTCAAGCTCAACAAATGTGTTTAAATGCCCTCACACAAAGAATGATTCCATTTTCACACACAAAGGTATAATCATTTGAAGCTACGAAATCAAATGCAACGCTCACACTCATAAAGAAGAATAAAACGCATGCTTTTCACCTATAGGTTTGCCTGTATTATCCAATTGACAATTGTTTCAGCTCACTCCAGATAAAAAATGTCTTTTCAAGGCTTGTAATGGGGCTGAGTGCAAAGGTATTGTCATTTAGGCTCAGTGACTTTTATCCTCATGAAATGTGGTGCTCACAACACTTCATTTCCTCTTCTTTCATCAAGTTCATTTGTGCTTACAAGTCATCCCATTATATATTTTCCATGGTTTGTTGGAAATCCCATTTCTTTTTGTATTTTCATAACTTTTTTTGACAACTTTTTCTTTCTTTTTTTCATTCTTTTCTTCTCTTTTTTATTTTGTATGGAGGGGTTCTATTTTTCTCAACACATGGATAGAAGGGACTTTTCTTGCACTTCTTGACTTGCCTTCTCTTTTCACCACACCCCCAACTTAGGCTTTTGGCGTAAGTTAGCTATTCAATCAACCACAAATCAAGATGATTATAGATAGTGGATTAAGAAAGGTCATGTTTTCATCAAATTTTTTCGAAAGAGGGGTAAGGCTCAAGGGTTGTTCAGAAGAGATTCACACACTCTCACAAGGTAGGCCACAAAATAGGTATATGTCAAATTGTTTCACACTCTTCAAAGTTGCCTAAGATCATATCAAGGGATAACTTTACTTAGTCGTCTGGACCAATGGGGCAAATTCTAGGTGTTATCATGCATGGTTCACAGTAAGCTCATCACACAGGGCATTAACACCAAAGTCAAACAAGACTTCACACTTCCGCTAGTGTGCAACGTTCATCACAAGAAAATCAATTTGATAGTGGCTAGTCACAACAAGATGCAAATAGTTCACATATTGTCTATGTAACTTCACTTGGTCTCATCGTAGCCGCATATTCATGTTGGTTTGATTATGAGCACTATTTGAGTTATCGATATTGATCAAAACCGAGACTCAAAATTGCTAAAAAAACAACCACATTTAAGTACATACAAGAGGTGGCAAAATTTTTTGGAAGGGTCAAAATCATTTACAATTAAAGCAAAAAAGGAGCCACAAGCTCAAACATCCACAAAAAGTAGTGTATAACACAATTTTTAAGTATAATGACCCAAACATATAATCAAAACATCAATCACAAAAGAGAGGGGGGCCTCACCCCACCACAAATAAAAGTATCTGTCCTCAAATGCAAACAAAATTATCCAAAATTTAAAATAATGTAAAACAGAGAGGGAGGCAAAAAGGGGATCCTATCTAAGAAGCCGTTTCATCTGTCTGGGCATCAGTGATCGGAGTCCCTTCAAAAGGAACAATAGCACCAGACTCATCAAGGTTTCTACAAGTGTATTTGCCAAAAAATTTCGCACAGCTATATATATTCCTCGGGCCCATAAAGGATAGAGGGGTCTCGAGGATTAGTCTTCCTATTAGAACTAGGCCTCTTGCCTTTGACTTTGTTTCCAAGTGGAGCTTCTTCCTTTCCCTTCTTGAGAGGGTTCAACCTTCTACATATAATTTGAAATTATATCAGTCGGGGTGGCATGATTCTCCCAGCAACTTTAGGTCTAGCCATGTTTACAGAGCCTCGAGACAATGTTACAAAAACATTTGACAAATGCGCAAAAAAATAGTTACAGTGAAACTCGCCGACTCTTTCGGAGAATCGCTGACATTGTTCAGCGATCAAGGGTTAGTCCCCTGCAAGTTATAGTGCATAAGGGATTCAGGGGTGCAGACAAAGGGCAAGAGAGAAAACTTTCAGTGAGTCACCTAGTGCCTTCGGTGACCTCCAGCTTCTCGCCAAAAGTTACAGAGCCTAACAACACATAAAGCATAAGATTGAAGGCGAGATGGGGAAATTAGGTGAACCGCCAATTGATTCGATGAGCTCGACCCAGCTCTCCAAACGAATCAACGTGCCTATTTTCAACCCAAATTCTCAAAATCAACCCCGCAACCCCCAAAAACACAATTAAAGCATGCATGGCACAAATTCAAATAAAACTCATAACATACAAGCACTACCCACCAAATTTTAATATATTTCAATACACCAAGCTACAGGGTTTCAATAGTCAAAACACTATAGGCTAGATATTCAAATTAAAAACCGGCATTTAACCATACTTATCCTATCAGTGAGGTCCAACATACAACCACACGGTAAGATCATTTGCATAAGAGTTCAAAATGTCAAAAAACAAACTTGGGGATCGGGAAACTAACCTTAAATGTTGATTAAGTTAAGATTGAATCGCTATGCAGCAATGTAATCCAAGTTCTGGGCACAATTTGATGACTAAATCGCTCAGAGATTGCAAAAATAAAGAGAATAATATGCAGGTGTGAGGTTGGAAGAATGAAAATGCATAACAATGAAAGAGTTTGAGAATTTAAACCTTTGGCTTCAAAAACCATTCAGTTCTTGCCCATTCGACGGCATTTAGTCGTGATCGCTGAACCATTTGGCGTTACGTTGAGCAATCACTTACCTCGCCGAGTTTTACAGAACCCCCACTCAATTTGGTAGTCCAAACGACGGTAAGAATCAGAATCGCCGACCAGGTCGGTGACTCGCCAATCATTTCTTTTGCGCGGCGAGTTTTACAAACTCACCCTTAAAGTTGTCTTGAGTCCAACGGTGGTCTGAGTCGGGGCTGCCTACTCTTTAGCTCGCTGACCTGTACTTTTCAAAAAAATTCCATATTTGAACCTACACAAACAGCACACTAATATTTTTAAAACAAAAATAAAGCTATCAAAGGGTCTTGGGTTGCCTCCCAAGCAGCTCCTTAGTTAACGTCGCAGCACGACAAAAGTTAACAGCTAGTCCTCATCTTTGGAGTCGGCAATGGTGTCACTAGTCGACCCCTCATTATGTTGTGGGAAAAGACACGATATCACTTGGTTTATCGGGACGTCCTCTAGCTGAATAATCATGGAATTTGAGGTTGTCGTCTGATTCAGCATTTCGATATTCTCTTTTACCTCATTTAACACCTTATCTTGTTCTTCGATCTTGTGTTGAATGAGTTAGAGGTCTTCTTCATTTTGTCCATCCTTCTGCTTCTTCCCCTTTTTACTCTCGCGAGGGGAAAGTATGTGTCCTTTTTCATAGATTGCGCCTCAAATTCCATGACTTTTTTGGACAAGAACTCCAGTTGAGTTAACATTGCATCCCATTATTTTTTTGTTTCCTTGTTTGTCTTAACCATGCCACCAAGGAGTTTGGCTACTACTTCATAGGGTTGTTGTAGTAAACTACCCACGAAAAGTTGGTCACTGGTGCTTCTATTTTCGGATCCAATACTCCTATAGAAGCATTCTAGTAGCACTTTATCAGACATCCCAAGAGTTGGGCATGGTTATAGCACTGCCTAAAATTTCAACCACATCTCTTGGATGGTCTCATCCCCTACTTGCTTGAATGTTACGAGATTGTTCCTAAGGTTCAACAATTTCAAAGGAGGGTGATCCATTTGATACCAATAGTTATCATTCATACTCATTTTTCTGCTTCAATACAGAAACAAACAAAACAAAATTAAAAATTAAGTAAGTAGAACTACAACTAACAAAAACAAAAATTCTACCTAACTAAAAATTCTCAACTACCGCCACTCCCCGGCAGCGGCGCCATTTTGACTTCACGTATCAGGACACTACTTCCAGTTCAAGTGCCAACAAACGCGAGTAGTAATATAACCCAACAAAGGGTTAAGATCATTCCCACAGGGAGCAGTTAGTAGTCGAGAATCAATTAGAAAAGTAAAATTAATTTCTAATCAATCATATCTATAGATATTTACGACTAAAAGCATACTAAATCAAAAAGTGACACGAATGTCAATTATCAATGGGGGGTTTGAATTCAACTAGTAAACAAAAACAGCGAAAATATAAAGATACGAATTAGGGAGATGAGATTCTTGGGATGTGATAGGAATATGGGATAAAATAAACAATCGGGTAAATGCTATTGATAGTAAATCGCTGAACATTTGTAACTAAGCTAGACTTTAGTGGGGGTAAAATTTCTCTCAAACAATATACTCTGAATCAAATGGTTTCTCTCGAACACCGAGTTGCAGTAATTAAGCACAACCTTCCCCTTCGACCATTTACTCTCTCGAGCTAAATGTGTGGGAGAAGGCCTAGGATTCACTCTCTCGAGTTGAACCCACGACGACCTAGTAACCACAGGCTATCGATTTAGTAGTTTTGGTATTAAGACCTATCTCTCGAGCAAGCCAAAAATATGAAGATGAAATGGTATTTGCAACTACAACCCCATTAAGTTCAAACAAAACTACTAAACGAAATCACATTTAAACAACAAATAGACTATCAATGAGCAATTTCCAACAGTAAATTTAACCTATATTCAATAAATGACACCCCAAGAATTGGGATTTTCGCTAGACATGAAAAAGATATAGAAATCGATACCAAAAAGTGTTTCCATCAAATGGGTACGATAAATAAGGTATTTAAACATGTCAAGGATAAAGATTCTTCAAGACCCACTTCCAATTTCTTGGAGTTGAAAATCTTCAAGCTCAAGACAAATGTCTCCCAAAAACTCTAAAAAACTAAAACTGAAATATTCTAAAATTCAATAATAATTCAATTTCTAGATACTAAGCTAATAATTCAAACAAGTATTTATAGTGTTCCAAAATTTGTGCTGCAAAGGACCACTAGGCAGAGTTAGACGGGATTGCCGACACAGTCGGCGATCTCCCCTTTGGTTTGGTTTATCACCGTTCTGCTTTTCCCTTCAGCATCTTCATGTTTTGAATCATTGGGTTATATGGTGTTGCTTTGCGGAACTGTTCGGCGACGCGCCGACTGCTCCCTTTCATCGCGAACTTGATCTTTTCCTTTAGGGCTCAGTACACTAGAACATTAGGTGAGATTAAGACCATTCGGCGACTCGCCTAATGCATTAGGCGATCCTCAGGCCTTCATTTCTTCATTATTTCAACCTCTTTGTTCCTTTTTGCTTGATAGTGTGAATGCTTTCTCTCTCAATTCAAATACCTGGTACTTAAGGATTTACATCAGTTATTGAGACATAATATGCATTTGAGGGCACTAAATCTATCAAAATAAAGCCCTTATATGAGTCCAAATTGTGGACTCATCAAGACGTATTAGGGAAACTTCACCCACCTAAAACTAGCTTATGGGAGATCCACACCTCCTACCATACAAGGGCTCAAATGGAGCCATACCAACACTTGAGTGATATCTATTATTATAGACAAATTCAATAAAAAGGAAAATGGTCATCCCAAATTCTCTTGAAGTCAATCACACAAGCCCTTAACATGTCCTCCAAAGTTATGATAGTACGCTCCGCTTGCACATCTATTTTATGGATGAAAAATTGTACTAAGCTTAACTTTAGTTCCAAGTCCCTTTGGGAAGGATTTACAAAACTGAGAAGTCAACTGAATACCTCTATCAGAGATAATGGACAAGGGCACTCCGTGCAATCTCACCATCTCCCTCAAATACAACTTGGCGTAATCTTCGGCTGAATAAGAAACCTTGACGGGAAGGAAATGAGCCGATTTTGTCTTCGGTCTACTATAACACAAATCGAATCATACTGTCACCGAGTTCGTGGCAACCCTACTATGAAGTCCATATTCAAGTCTTCGCACTTCCAAATAGGAATGCTAATGTCTTGGGATAAACCTCCCGGTTTTTTGATGCTCAACCTTCACTTGTTGGCTATTTGGACATTTGGCCACAAATCCCGCAATATCATTCTTCATCCCATTCCACCAATTGATCTCCCGCAAATCACGGTACATCTTAGTGGATCCCGGGTGAATGGAATACCGAGAACTATGGGATTCTATCAAGATATGTTCCCTCAAGTCATCAACATTTAGAACACATAAACGACCGTGATATCTAAGGAATCCATCTCCCCCTTAGGAGAAAGCCTCAACGGACTTTCTAAGTACCGCTTCTTTCAATTCTACGAAAGTTCGATCAAGACATTGCTTTGCTTTAACATCCGCCACAGAGGATGATTCGGAACTGTTGTGAACCATAACAACACCTTTGGTGGAGTCCACTAGTTGAACACCTAATCGAGCCAATCTATGCACATCTCAAACCAACTCTTTCCTTTCTTCATTAATATGAGCCATACTACCTATAGATAACCGGCTAAGAGAATCCGCCACCATATTATCTTTGCGAAGTGATAAAGAACACTTATGTCATAATCTTTCAATAACTCAAGCCACCTTCTTTGGAGAATATTCAAATCTTTTTTATTGAACATATATTGCAAACTCTTGTGGTTGGTAATGTAACGACCCGAGAGCACCCCCTAGCTGTTACATGCGTATTCGACCTCTCGGAGGTCTTATACAAGCCTTAGCATTCATTCATCGCATAGATAATGAAAATCACTAGGAATTTAAAATTTTTACACAATAAAACCATAAGACTTCAAGAGTCATCAACATTTGAAAACATCAATACGCAAGCAGAACTACTAAGTCTCTTTAGCCAATCTTAGACAAGAACTTAAAACGTACTAAGGGACACGGCCCTTTACAAATGTAATGAAACTTAACTGTCTATTACAATGACTAAGAACTTCTAAACATAGTCCTCGAATCTTGAGGACATACCAAAGACTTGGAAGAGTGAAGTAATCCAAGCAACTCCAAAGCACAATCTCCTCCTAGTTACCACAACCTACACTTGTAGTAAGATAGAAGAAAGGGGTTAGTACAACACACGTACTAAGTATGAGAATATGCAAAACATGCTAAAAAGGACATTTGTTCGAAAGTTATGCTTTCATGCCATTTTGATAAAATCTCATGAACATCAACATAATAGGCACCTTACAAGTCACAACCAACAATACAAAGTCATATGCTTC
>JAJOOR010042006.1:0-13032 GCA_036250505.1 Solanum acaule
TACTTGAAGTCACTTCTAAGCATGAGTGTTGAATGAATCCTAAAACTCTAAATTCATATCTTCTGTGTGAAAAGGATTTCGTTTGAAGTGAGGGCACTGGTTACATTATCATAAAGTTGGTACCTTGGTGATTGTGAAAAAATGTATGTTCTAAGCAGTGAAAATAGGGCAAGGCTATTGTATTGAGCACTAACAGTACTTGAAGTCACTTCTAAGCATGAGTGTTGAATGAATCCTAAAACTCTAAATTCATATCTTCTGTGTGAAAAGGATTTCGTTTGAAGTGAGGGCACTGGTTACATTATCATAAAGTTGGTACCTTGGTGATTGTGAAAAAATGTATGTTCTAAGCAGTGAAAATAGGGCAAGGCTATTGTATTGAGCACTAACAGTACTTGAAGTCACTTCTAAGCATGAGTGTTGAATGAATCCTAAAACTCTAAATTCATATCTTCTGTGTGAAAAGGATTTCGTTTGAAGTGAGGGCACTGGTTACATTATCATAAAGTTGGTACCTTGGTGATTGTGAAAAAATGTATGTTCTAAGCAGTGAAAATAGGGCAAGGCTATTGTATTGAGCACTAACAGTACTTGAAGTCACTTCTAAGCATGAGTGTTGAATGAATCCTAAAACTCTAAATTCATATCTTCTGTGTGAAAAGGATTTCGTTTGAAGTGAGGGCACTAGTTACATTATCAGAGAGTTGGTACCTTGGTGATTGTGAAAAAAAGTATGTTTTGGTGCCTATTGTTCGATCTCTGTCATATTTTGATTCGCATGAGTTAGCTTGTTGAGTCTAAGAGAAAAGATTTGCACTGAGAAAATGGAGTGGATTGAAATGGCCATGTGATTACTTAAGTTTGTATATTTGCTTCTACAGAAGATTCATTTGGAGTTTAGTGCGTCGCTTGAGGACAAACAGCGATTTCAAGTTGAGGGTGTTTATATACTGTGACTTTATGGTATTTTTTATACATTTCACTTAAAAGTTGTGTGTGTCTTAGGCCATATTGTAGTAGGAATTAATGTTTTTGTGTCATATTTGCAGGAAATAGGCTTGGACGTGGATGGGTGAGATGACAATTGAAAATATGCAAAAGGAACCACCCATGGAGGTGACCTATGTACTGTAGGTCCAGGACGATCCCTAGATGTGTGGCGTAAATGGAGCATTAGAGAAGTCTTGACCAAGTGTGGAACTACGGATGCAAGTGCCGGATCATAGATCGACCCACGGGCCATCCTGCACATCTGTCAAATGGTTCAAATAAGTTTAAGTTGCAGTGCCTGATGAAATTCCTTAGGGTGGAGCCACGAAAGAGGACCCACGGACTGTAGGTCAACCTACGGTCCGTTCTACACGTCCGTCGATTGTAACTGGGAGAGGACCCACGAATTACCTATGTGTTGACCTACGGACCGTAGGTTGATCCATGGTCTGTAGGTCGAGTCGTCGATCGAAGCCGTGTTTAGAAAGTTTATTTCCTTATTTTGTTTTCTTTTTGTTTAGGACATGTTTTTCTTTAAATAGAGTATGTAAACCTCGTTTTTCAGGGTTACACACTGTTGTTTAATTTTAGTTCTTGGTATTTTTTGGGAATTAACTTGCAAACTTTGGAAATTTGATTTCCAGAATTCGGTTTATAAAGATTTGGCTTTAAATTTCAATTGGAGATTTCGGATTTCTTGTACTCAATAGGTAAGTTCATGAATTCTTCTTGTAAAAAGATGAATTGTGTTCTTTTAAGCATGAGTAGCTAAATCCACAACCAGGTATGTGGGAACCAAGAGCGATTAACACGGTATGAATAATAACTAAGTAATTCTTGAATAGTGTTGATGCATTCATTGGTAATTCTTGGGTTTAGAAGTTTTTTTAATGAGTGCACGCGTTAGAACTCGTCTTGTTGCTACCTACCGGACCAAGGAGGTATTTAATAAGAAAATAATTATCAACAGATATTTAGTGTGATACTATCTAATAGTCTAAGTCAATTGGTGCGAGGGTGAAAACTAAGTCATACATTGATGTGATGTCTATTCTGAGGTAAAGGTAAGGTTTAGTAAATTATAAAAACGTGATACACTAGGAAAGGATTACTATTATTAGGATTACCACGTTAAGAGCTTATGGGTAACACATACACCCTAGGTTCTCTGCCTCATTGATAACAACAAAGCGCGAATCTTTCTCACTTGTTACTTAACAACATTCAATTATTTTTTTCACAAAAAAACTCCACTCTAGTTACTTGTCAAAGAAATATGTTGACTAAACGAATATAATAGTGAGTTAAGTTTAACTCTAAACCATATTCCTCGTGGGATCGACCACAATCTTCAAGTTGGGTTCTCTACTTGATAACGATCTCTTATAGTTGTTTAGGTAAGTGTAATATATGCTTATCAAGCATAAATCCCACAGAGTAGTTATTAAGTCTTCACTTAACTTATCAATAAGATACATGGGTAATCACCTCTTGTATTATCATATGATAGCTCCTTAGGCCATGCATGAGAAAACCATTCACCATTCATGACCACTTTTAATTTTTGATTCAATTTTGTGAGAAAGTCTTTCAACCTAAGAGCCCTTATTATGTGAGAAAACATTTCACATCATGCTAGTATGTGTTTATGAGAATATCCTTTCAACAACACAACAACAACATCATCACTGGTAGGTTACTCCCAAAGCACCCTTAAAACAATTGCATAGATTTAATAAGAAAATGCATAAGTTCATAATTTACTTTTTGATGTTCAAAACCCACTCTATATCATCAATACTTAGAAAACATAGGTTAGATATGGATTTCATCATAAATTCATGTAAAGCTAACAATACATGCTTAATTTCATAAAACTCTCCGTTTATATTAAAAATCCCACATCACATGATTTATAACTTGAAAATATGGGGGTTACATCGTTCATAGGGGAAATAATCAGAAAATCATAGTAATTCAGCAATTCATGCATAATAGAACATAATTCAATCATTTAAATAAACTTTGAAGAGAGCCTATGGTAGTTGAAGAAAACCCTAACAAATTGGGGATTTCTACCTTCTGAAATTGAGAATTTAGGAACTCCATGGATGAAAACTATCATACCCTACTATGAAAACCCAAATAAATTGAAGTATGGAAGCTTTCTCTTGAACCCTGGATTCAATCTCCTTCATTTTGTTCAAGTTCTAGAGAGAGACATATTTTGGGGAGAGGATCTGATCTTCTTTTTATGATTTTGTAATAATTAAGTAAATGAATGGAATTTGGGGTTTAAATTATTTTTATAGTGGTCTTAGACATAGGCAAAATGACTTAGTATAGGAATAAAATAATTTGGAAAACACCCAACTAACTCCATAAAATAAATGGCAGCCCACGACCGATGGACCGTGGACTGGTCGACGGGCAGTCCTGCAAAGCCGTCAATAGATATAGAGAAATTGGGCTGACCTACAGACCCCTGGACCATGGACCATAGTCTGACCAATGGTCCATTGGTTAGACGGTGGTTACTGCCCTTGACAACTCTTTGAGTGGAAAATCCATGGACCCACCTACAGTCCTTGGTCCAACCTATGGGTTGTGGTTGGCCCTCGTGGATGACAAATGGAAGTTCAGAAAAATTCTACTATGTCCTTTCTCGAATCCGTGGTGTTACACTTGTTTACCCATTTTGATGTTAGTTAATCAATTTTGAGAGCTATCAATGAAATATTTTGAAGATAATTGGTTGTCTTAAAAATATATACAGAACCTTCAATTTGCTAGGCCTACCATTGGAATAAAAGGGTCACATATTTGGTTTGGACGTGCGATATCAGATTTCTTGTTTATGTGTTTTATCTGTTTATGTGAATATGTTCCTTTGAATGAGGACGTTCTAGCCAACCCCTTTCCAAAAGATCTATAAAACTTCCCTGAAATATAAAATTGAAGTCAATATCCCAATGTTTGACCAAAAGACTCTTCGAGTATTGAGTTTCTCAATCAAATCTAAATTCTATTACCAAATCCTAGAACCTTACTGTATCATCTCAAGAAAGGTTGAAAAAAACCAAGGTGTTGAGGTTGAACTTACTAAAGAAGAATTGATGTTGAAACTACATGGTCACAGTCAAGAGATTTGAAAAGTGGAGAAGTAGACCATAGAAGTGGACTTTACCAACGCATTCGCATTAGCCAAAAGTTTTGCGATAGAGGTACCAATGGAGATCTAGCAAAGTAGAAACTAAAGCTAAAAGCAATAAAGATAGTCATGTCACTAGTCCTCGAAGAACGAGGAATCACCACTAATGATCGAGAACCGATCTATGCGTGATCTGACTGCTGAGTACCTGAACCTACATCACAAGAAGATGTAGCGCAGAGTATGCGTCAGTACTTAAATGGTACTGAGAGTGCAAGAAAGAGTAAAATTGAATAATAACTTAACAGAAAATAAACATATCTCTGAACAACGACATGCGAGAAGCATAATACAACTTAGCACACTGAATATGAAATACTCAATGTAATGACCAAGTTTATAACATGCTGAGACTGAATACTGAACTATACTGATAAAATGGTCAATGCAATAGAGTCTTACTAAACTGTAATGGAGCTAGTAATAACCAACATAAAATCACATTAGATAAATGTGGAGTCTGACGTATACGCCCCACCGAGAGGACCCAATGTTCCCTGCCATAGGTATAGAGGCTTGCTGGCATGATCACTAAAATGATGCCCACAGAGGGGACTTACAACCTACGGGGCACATGGTTCTGGGACTTGAGGGTTACTAGCCCTAGTCCACTAGGTTTTAAGCTTCCCATATGATTAAGTAATTAATACTTTATGACTGAAATACTGGATAGCTCATAACTAATATGCAAACTGAGAATGCAACATTTGTATACTAGATAATAATACAATAGAAATTTGAGGCACGTTCATATATAACTTAATTTACTGACCTAGCATGTGTAATTCAAGAACTAAAGGAACTACATAGCTAGGGTTCTGAGTTTATGCATGAATCTGGGTGAACAATAAAATAATGATATATTATGATTTGTATCATTCTAACAGCTAAAAACCCAACAATTCGAACTTTCTAAACACCCTAAGTATAGATAATAATAAGAAGGTCAAGAATCTGACTAAATACTAGGGAAATAATAGGTGAAAGGAACCCACTAGTGAAATCCCACATACCTGGTGACAAATCCCACAGAGAGATCTTTCGATTTTCGGGCTGGAACTAATGGAATCTTGCTGCGTTCTTAAACTAGGGTCTAATTGCCTCTTTCTTCCCTCTACGCTCTAAATTTCTATGTTTTGATGAAAGATTTGACTTGGATAAGTTCTAATTATGTTTGTAGGCTAAAACTAATCAAAACTATATAGTTTTGGGGTTAAACGACATAGTTTAGAGGTTCAACGCATAAGGAAAAAAGCAAAAGACCCCTAACTTAACTACTCTCAGGACTAACCAATGGACCTGGTCCACGGACCGTGGTCACACCTACGGTTTGTCCTAGTCATTCGTTGATTGGATTCAGAGACTAGGATTTGCAAACAATGATCCACAGACATGGTCCACACACCTAGTCCATGGACCGTGGTCCTAGCTATGGTTCGTAGGTCCTGGCCGTGAGTTGATGTTTTCGGGTGACCTCGATCCATGGACCTGGTCCACGAACCGTGGTCCTACCAAATGTTCGTAGGTCCTGGTCGTGGGTCGACCCTTAAAGAAATTTATTGGGACTGTTTCCAGGGAGGGTTACAATGACCATACACGGACCACCAGCACAGACCGTGGGTCACCATACGATCCATAGATGGTTCTCGTCGGTGGCACCTATAGCTTCTGAAATCTACAATCTGGTATTTTTTTGGATACGAGGTGTTATATTATCTCCCCCTTCAAAATATTAGTCCTCGAATGAAGACTAACTAGTTGGAGATGGAGGGAAAGAGTTGCAACCCTACCACTAAACACTGGAAACTAATTTCTGACTGAACTAAGTTCTAAGATAATGCAAATACGCTGAATATGCAAATACAAATTGAAAAAACATGATGCAAAGAATGAAACTAGGCATGCATGACTGAAAATTGAAGAGGAATTATTACCTTAAGCTGGAATTGAATCAAAAGGAAAGAGGTGAGGATACTTGTCCTTCATGGCTACTTCTTCTTCCTAAGTAACTCCCTCTACGGAATGACTCCTCCACAAAACCTTGACAAAAGCGACTTCTTTGTTTCTCACCCTTCCAACCTAATGATCAAGGATTTCAATTGGTACCTCTTCATAAGTGACACTATCCTTCACACCCACACTTTCCAAAGGCACAATAGACGCTGGGTCACCCACACACTTCTTCAACAACAAAATATGGAAAACCAGATGTACCAACTCTAACTCATAAGCCATTTTACAAACCCTTTTCAAGATCTTGTAAGGGCCTACATATCTAGGACTGAACTTCCCTTTCTTTCAAAATCTCATCACCCCTTTCATAGGCGACACTTTCAAGAAAACCCAATCATCAACTTGGAACTCTAGTTCCCTTTTCTTTACATCTGCATAGGACTTTTGGGGACTCCGGGCTGTCTTAAGTCTATCTCTAATGAGTCGCACTTTCTCCATAACATCATGAATGGTATCTGGTCCTATCAAGGATGCTTCACTTACTTCAAACCAACTAACTAGAGATCTACACCTATGCCCACACAATGCCTCATAAGGGTCCATCTTACTGTTTGAATGGTAGCTATTATTGTAGGTGAACTCTATAAGATGAAAGTGATCATCCCAACTACCCTTGAAATTGATCACGCAATCTCTCAACATGTCCTCTAAGGTCTGAATGGTAAGCTCTGCCTGACTATCCGTCTGTGGATAAAATGTTGTGCTAAGATTAACCTAAGTACCAAAACCTTTCTGAAATGACTTCCAGAAATTAGAGGTAAACTCATGCTGTCTGCGAGTACGAGGTAAACCTGTGATGAAGTCTTTGTTGATCACTTCCCACTTCCAAGTTGGAATTTCGATCTCTTGAGTCATATCTCCTAGTTTCTAATGTTCTACCTTGACTTGCTGGCAATTGTGGCACTTAGCCACAAAATTTGCTATATCTCTTTTCATGCCATTCCACCAAAAGACTTCCTACAGATCACGGTACATCTTAATGTAGCCTAGCTGAATAGAATATCTGGAGTTATGGGCTTCTGCAAGAATCTATTGTTTCAACTCGCCTACCTCAGGAACAAATAATTGACCCTAATAGCAAAGCATACCATCTCTCCCTTAGGAGGAAACCTTAACCCACTGCTGATGGACTGCACCCTTTAGTTGAAGCAATATGGTATCACTATCTTGCTTTTCCTTCACTTCCAATACCAAAGAAGATTCTGACCCATTCTGAATTGTTACACCACCATCTGATATGCTCATAAGACGAACTCCTATTCGAGCAAGCCTATGAACATCTTTTGCTAGCTCCTTCCCTTCTTCCTAAACATGTGCTACAGTACCATAGATAGCCTAAAAAGAGCATCTGCTACTACATTGGCCTTACCAGGATGGTAATGCACACTCATATCATAATCCTTGAGGAACTCAAGCCATCTCATCTGGCGAAGATTCAAGTCTTTTTGGGTGAACACCTACTGAAGGCTCTTATGGTCTGTGAACACATCTACGTGAACACCATACAAGTAATGTCTCCAAATCTTAAGTGAAAACACCACTGCTGCAAGCTCGATGTCATTAGTTGGATAGTTCTTCTCATGCACCTTAAGTTGTCTAGAAGCATAAGCTATAACCTTACCTCGATGCATCAACACACATCCAAGGCTGACTCTTGAAGCATTACAATAAATAACATAACCGTCTGACCGTTATGGTAGAGTCAAAACAAGAGGTGTAGTCAACCTAGTTTTCAATTCTTTGAAGCTTTTCTCACAATCATCTAACCACTAAAACTTGACTTTTTCTGAGTTAACTTAGTCAATGGAGAGGCTATGGATGAAAACCCTTCCACCAACCTTCTGTAGTAACCCGCTTGACCCAAGAAACCTCTTATATCTGTAGGAGAGGTAGGTCTGGGCCATTGTTTCACTTCTTCTATCTTCTGAGAATCTATTCAGATCCCTTCACTAAACATAATATGCCTAAGGACGGCGACGGATTGCAACCAAGACTCACCTTTTCTAAACATAGCGAATAACTGGCGATCTTTGAGAGTTTGCATAACAACCCTCAAATGATTCGCTTGTTCTTTCTCATTCCTAGAGTAAAAGAGGATATCATCAATAAAGACGATAATGAACAAGTCCAAATATTGCTTGAATACTCTGTCCATCAAATCCATGAATATTGGAAGAGCATTTTTAGTCCAAATGACATATCAACAAATTCATAATGACCATACCGAGTTCTGAAGGCTATCTTCGGAATATCACTATCTCTGACTTTGAGCTGATGATAACTCGATCTGAGGTCTATCTTTGAGAAATGACTAGCACCCTAAAGTTGGTCAGACAAGTAATCAATCCTGGGGATGGGATACTTATTTTTGATTATGACCTTGTTCAACTGCCTATAGCCAATGAACATTCTAAGAGAACCATCTTTCTTCTTCACGAACAACACTGCCTCACCCAAGGGCAAAATACTAGGTGTGATGAAGCCCTTATCTAGAAGGTCTTTCAACTGCTCTTTTAGTTCCTTAAGCTCAGCTAGAGCCATTCTGTAAGGAAGAATAGAGATAGGTTGGGTATGTGGAAGGAGATCCATTCCAAAGTCAATTTCCCTTTTGGGAGGAACTTCAGGAATATATTATGGGAACACTTTTGGGAACTCAGTTACTACGGGAACTAACTCAAGAGTGGGGGTTTTGGAAATTGAATCCTTAACCTAGACTAGATAATAAAGATACCCCACAAAAATCATCTTTTTGGCCTTAAGGTAAGAAATGAATCGGCCCATAGGCTATAGACTACTACCTTTCCATTCTAAGATTACCTCTTCTAGAAACTAAAAATGCACAATCCTAGATCTACAATCAACGGAGGCATAATAGGAATGTAACCAATCCTATTCCTATAATGACATTGAATTCTACAATTTCTAACTCTACAAGATTTGCTGAGGTGACTTTCTGGGAGACTGTGATAGGAAATTTTTGTATACCCGTCTAGCTAGAACTAGGTCACCGACTGGAGTAGAGACTGAGAAAGGTTCTGAGAGAGTTTCTTGACTTACACTGAATTTGACTACTATATAAGGAGTTACAAAAGACAAAGTAGCCCCTGGATCTAATAATGCATAAACATCAAGGTCAAAGACTCATAACGTACAAGTGACTACATCAGGAGAATCTTTTTTATCCTAGCAAGCCTAAAGAATATACAACCTATTTTGGCATTGACCGACCTGTACCAGATGAGTTACCTTGCTGAGTCGGGAGACCTGCTAGTGCTGCTGAAGTTGTAGACTGAGCTCTACCATTGTTATCTCATTGACCCGACTTAGAAGGAAAATCCTCAACCTGTGACCAGACTGACCACATCCAAAACATCGTTCTTTTCCTGCAAGGTACTCACCCGAATGGTTCTTACCACACTTAGGGCAAGTTGGGTAGGTTCTGGTGCCTGAAACACTACCTTGAGTCATAGAGCCTGATGCCTTACCTTTCTGATCATTAAGGAACTTGGAGGATGGAACACTGGTTGACAAAGGTGCTGGAGTTGAAGATTTCTGCTTGGCATGTTCCCTAAGCTTATCACCCGCAACTTGCTGAGCATGACTCATGAGCCTAGAGATGTTCATATCTTCAAGTAACATCACTTTCTTGCACTCTGTCTTTACAAGATCGGATACCTCATACATGAACATATTCATTTGAGACTTGGAATCAACAACCATGTGAGGAGCATACCTGGAGAGTCGGGTGAACTTAACTCCATACTCTTAGACCGTCATAGAACCGTGCCTCAAATTAATAAACTCCTGAGCTTTTGCCTCACTCAACTCCCTTGGGAAGAACCTATGCAAAAACGTCTCACTGAAGCATACCCAAGTGATAGGAGCGACATCTATACCCATGTTCTCTTTCCACTAAGTAGACCAGATATGAGCCACATCCTTAAACTGGTAAGATGCCAACTCAACCCGATTGTTTCCAGTTATATGCATTAGTCCAAAGATCTTCTTGAACTTATCAATAAAGTTTTGGGGATCCTCACAAGTTTGTGATCATAAAAATCCAGGCAGATTCATCCTAAAGAAAGCATGAACTGTAGCTGTAGCTGACCCAACATTAGCATTTGCCCGAGTTGGAGCCTATTGATTGTTCAAACTTTGATCCAACAACTGGATAACATTCCGAAATTCAGCATTCAATACTTTCTGATCTGGTACTGGAGGAGCTGCATTTGCATTCCTAGCATTCACATTCCTTGCGTAAGCTCTGCGAGGAGGCATGATTTGAAATGCAAAACGATGAGTAAGAGCGAGGAATTAGATCATACCTTACGCACGATAAGAGTAACAAAGAAATTGAAGTACTTCCTAAAACTCTTTGCAACCTCCTTCTCATTAGATATGGCGCACTTAACACCCTTGAAAAGGACACTACTTAATGCCAATTTTAATACATCCTAGGACTCTTAAACCTAATGCTTAATACCAAGTTTGACACAACCCGAGGCTACCCCAGGACGCAACACGGGACCTAGGATCACGATTGACCCCAACCTAACCCTACTAGCATAATCATGAGTTTACTAAAGATAAAATGAGCAATAAAACTGTGCCAAAACTAAATCATAATGAACTAAAAGGATTGGGGATACCAATATACTAAATTTGAATAAAGATAACTGAGAGTTTGAATACAAAATAAAAGTCAAACTCTCTATATTTCACTGCCTAGAAATGATGGGACATGCACTAGCTAGATCTAGCAAATCTAAAACTAAAGTTAAAAGTGATAAGGATAGTCATGTGACTAGTCCTCGAAGAATGAGGACTCACCACTGATGTTGCTGAAGTGAAGATCGGGAATCGATCTATGCGTGATCTGACTTTTGAGGACCTGAACCCCATCACAAGAAGATGTAGCACAGAGCATGCGTCAGTACTTAAAAGGTACTGAGCATGCATAATAGAGTAAAACTGAATAATAACATCACCGTAAATACACATATATTTGAACAATGACATGAGATACACATGATACAACTGAGCACACTGACTGTAATGACCAAGTTTATAACATGCTGAGATTGAATACTACACTATACTAATAACATGTTCAATGCAATAGAGTCTTACTGAATTCTAAGGGAGCTACTAATAACCGACATAAAACCACATTAGCTAAATATGAAGTCTAATGTGTACGACCATCGAGAGGACCCAATGTACCATGCCACAACTATGGAGACATGCTGGCTTGATCACTAAAATGATGCCCACAGAGGGGACTTACATCCTACGGGGCACGTACTACTGGAACTTGAGGGTAACTTGCCCTAATTCACTCGGTATTAAGCTTCCCATATGATTAAGTAATTAACACTATATGACTGAAATACTGGATAGCTCAAAACTGACATACAAACTTTGAATGCAACATATTTATACTTATAATAATGCATTAGAAATTTGAGGCATGTTCATATATAATTGAATTTACTGACCTAGCATGTGTAATTCATGAACTAAAGGAACTACATAGCTGGGGTTCTAAGTTTATGCATGAATCTAGGAAAACAATACAATAACGATATAATATGATTTGGATCATCCTAAAATCTGAAAGCCCAACAATTCTACCTTTCAAGAAACACAAAGTCTAGATAATAATAAGAGAATCAAGAATCTGACTATAAAATAGGGACCTAATGGCAGAAAGGAACCCACTTGTGAAATCCCACATAGATGCTGATGAATCCCACACAGAAACCTTTCAATTTCGGGGATGGAACTGATGGAATCTTGTTGCGTTCTTGAACTAGGGATTGGTCGCCTCTTTCTTCCCTCTATGCCCTAAATTTCTATGTTATTTGACTTGGGTAATTTCTAGTTATGTTTCTAGGCTAAAACTAACCAAAACTACATAGTTTAGGGGTTAAACGACATAGTTTAGAGGTCCAACACAGAAGGAAAAGACCAAAAGGCCCCTAACTTAACTGTTGTCGGGACAAACCGACAGACCTAGTCCCACCAACGGTGTCATTTGTCGATTGGCTTCAGAGACTTGGATCTGTGAACCACGATCCATGGACCTGGTCCACGGATCGTCGTCCCACCTACGGTCCGTATGCCTTGGCCGTGGGTTAGGAATTTTCGGCTTTTCTGGGGACCTCTATCCACGGACCTGGTCCTCGAATCGTGGCCCAGTTCGTAGGTCCTAGTAGTGGGTCAACCCTTTTTTGGGACTATTTCCGGGGAGGTTTATAGTGACAATCCACGGACCACCAGCACTGTAACAACCCGAGAGCACCCCTTAGTCGTTACCGGCGTATTCGACCTCGAAGAGGTCTTATAAAAGCCCTTAGCATTCGTTATAGCATGTATCATAGAATAAAATCATGGAAAATTTGAAACTTTTAATTGGAAGTTCAACTTCACCTCATATATGAAAAATAAAATCTAACTTCGTCACAATGTACCATCTAGACATAGAAGTATTGAAAATGGGACTTAGCCCTTACATTAATAAGAAGTCTTGAAATAAGAAAGTACAACAATGTGTTTCAACAAAAGCAAAGAACTAAACATAGAAGCTAGATCATAGGGTCTTGTCCTCGGACTTGAGGACTCACCAACTTGGGGAAGCAACTCCAAGTGTCTTGAGAAGTAAGCTTGAATCCTCAACGGCCCGAACCTAAATGTTTGGGGAAAAGGGAGAAAATATGAGTTAGTACAACACACGTACTAAGTATGGCTACTATGCATAAAAACCATTGAAACATGCATAAAAGGACATTTAGTCAAAACATGTTTTTTACCAAGTA
>JAJOOR010042008.1:0-10109 GCA_036250505.1 Solanum acaule
ACATAGTCACAATCACAGGGATATTGACTGCCTACAGTCACATTGGAATGGTAGAAGAAGCATACCGTTGTTTTATTTCCTTACAGAAGTATGGTCTTGCTCCCTCAGTTGACCATTACGCTATAGTAGTTGACCTTTTAAGTAGGGCAGGGCGGTTAGAAGAAGCACATGGGTTGATTAAAAGCATGTCAATACAGCCTCATGCTGGTGTGTGGGGTGCATTGCTTCTTGGTTGCAGTTTGCATAACAATTTAGAGCTTGGAGAGATTGCAGCGACACGTTGTATTGAGTTAGAACCTGACAGTTCTGGATATCTTTCTCTTCTTGCAAATATTTATGCTTCTTCGGGAAGGTGGGATGATGCTGAGAGGTTGAGAAAAGGTGTTGAAGAAAAGGGATACAACAAATTGCCTGGTTGCAGTTGGATGGAAGAAGTAAAAGCTTAGGAGGTCTTCTTTGCTATGACATGATTCCAACTGTATTACTTTAGTGTATCTGAGCTCTGTCAACGTCATCCATGATAGGGAAGTAATGCGATGACTGGTTACAATGACTTCCCTTCCATCATTTGCTTCAATAGGAAATTACTTGATGAAGATGACCGTTAATTGGAGGTATGTTTCTGACCATATAGATCTTCAAACTTTGCATTCTTAATGTTCAAAAGTGAATCTCAGCTCAAAATTGCCGAGTTCAAAACGAGTGTGAAGTGTCTAGTGATCTTTGAACCTCATAGGTCTACTTTACTGAATTTGATAGAACTCGCTGGTTTGACTCATCTTTGATTAGGTGGCTGAAATTCCAGTTCTTATCAAGAAGCTGTAGTTTTTTTTATTGATCGTTATTAACGAAGTCCTTTCCTAGCTTTAGGGAAATCTTATCATGGTAAATATGCATGAGGGCTCTACTTTTCTAGCTTTCTTGCATGCTGGTCTCTTCTTGTCCTTCTTCCCTTTTCTTTTTTGGTGAATTTCATCTGTGACTTTGCTGCTGAAGTAAAATTTCGGGGGTTTGCTCTTCGATTTTCATTGAGTTGTGCTAATTTAGTGTTTGTTTTACCTATTCAAACTAAAAATTTACTGACATCTCAGTTTTCTTGTAGTTTTTGGTTAGATTTTCTTTGTGCGTCAATAATTTTGCTCATTTTCTGTTCTTTCTCCATCAAATGTTCTCTTCTTTTAAGTGTCAATTTTTGTAAGTGTCTCTGTGGTCATATATATTTGTGATTGCTCAAAAGAAGCCAGAAATCAGTGAATAGATCACCATTCATGCCAACAATATGATACTGCTGAATATATATGATAGAGTATTGTTTGAATGTATAAAATTTTCATGATGTGTCATCTGAGGGACGCGTTGAATCAATGTAAGTTAGAATCTCCATGTCATATAATCTCGGGTGTGTGCTAAAAACTACAAGTGCTCAGTGTGATAGTTGTCAAGTGCACCGTCTTTGCTTGTTAAGACATGATTGTGATTCTTGACATTTTGATCCCCACTTACATTGTAGTTAAACCTCGGAGTTTCTTAGTTTCCCTTCTCGGCCCACAACAACACTATACCTAGTATATTCTCACAAGTGGGGTCTGGGGAGGATAGAGTGTATGCAGACCTTACCCCTACCTTGGAAGGTAGAGAGGTATGTCAACCCTTTACACCATTTATTTTCTTTCATGAGCTTTGGGAAATAAATCTTCTTGATTTATGACCAACCTTTCCTTCAGTAATCTTACAACGAACAGGAGTTTTTCCATTGTAAATTCGTACGGAGCAATCAACGAATTCCAGCGAAATAGAAGATCTACGTGACCAAATTTTCCTGTTAAAAAGAAGATCTCTCTTCTTCTTCATTCTCAAGAGGAATGCATCAACAAAACTGCCCTTCCATATAGATCATCGTGGCATGAACGAATTTCTTCGCTTCGATTCCGCCCCTAAAGCTAGAGTCAAGAGTTTGAAACCTTTTTGTTCTTATTACATGTATACACATTTGATCACCCTTCATCTACCTTGGAATGCTACTCTAATAGTAGTACTTAATTTTCTTAACTTCCAGTGGAAAATAGGTGAAATGAGACACTGTATTTTGTCTCAATTGCAACAGCAAAATGATCATCGAGGCACCTCCAAAATTTATATATCACGCTAGTATCGGATGTCCACGAGACACAGTGGAGAAGAGTTTGAGTGTTTAGCTGTCACTTGATATCAAGTTGATGTGTCTATATGCACTCTCAAAGTTGGAGTGCTTACTTGCCTGCTATTATAGCTGCAATTGTTGTTGCCGCTAAAGCACTTTTCTTGTTGTAGTGAGTTATCCGGTAAGGCAGTAGTAGATTAGCAAGTATCTTAAAAAATTAGTTGAGGCACGTTTAAGATGATTGAGACATCACAATTATCTACTTAAACACAAGGTGATTTTCTTCATGTATAAAGTTACCCCTGGTCTCAACTTGATTAATCTTCACTCATGGAATAAGGCTGCTATTGCTAAACATTGTTGGGACCTAGAGCATAAACAAGATAAGCTGTGGATTAAATGGGTGCACTCATACTTTTCAAGAAGTGATCATTTCCCAACAAGCTTGTTGGATGGTAAAGAAAATTTTGGAGGCTAGACAAGATTATTCACAGTTTCAACCTACCGTCTTGCAGAGCAAAAGTATGATCAGGCAACTATACTTTCACGTGTTTCGGCCCCAACAGAGAGTTCAATGGAAGTGCTTGATGTTTCAAAACTTTGCCAGGCCAAAGGCAGTCGGCTACAGCTGCAAAACAGACTGAGCACCACTGATAGACTCAGAAAATGGGACTGGATATTGAGTTGAAGTGTGTACTGTGCCAACTTCATATTGAATCCAGAGATCATATATATACAAGTTGTCCTTACCGTCAACAGATTTGGAGCAAGTTATTACAATAGATCTGTGGGAATCATTGATGCTGCAAAAGGGAAAACTCCAGCTGCCCAAATCTTTACGTTGGTGTATACTGAGTATGTCTATGCGATTTGGATTGAGAGGAACCATAGAGTCTTTGAGAAGGAAAACAGAACTTGGGAATCTCTAGCCAAGGAGATTGCTTATATTTGTTGTGTTAGGGCCAACCAGAAAACTATGCAAGCCATTCATCAGTTCGTTTTTTAGATTGCTAGCTTAGTTTTCCTTTGTTATCGTTGTCTCTGTTTTTTTAGAATAGCAAGTTGGGTCATGACTTTGCTATTGGATATGTAATGGATGCCATTAATACAATCTTGTTGGTTACCAAAAAAAAAAAAAGTTACCCCGTACTTGTGTTACATTGGTGGAACGAAGCAAGTAGCTCATAAAATTAATCGAAGGCGTTCTAGTTGATCTAAATAATATTTTACTATATAGAGAAGTCTAGAAGCAGGTACCTCTCGATCGACTTGTCTATTGCTAGTCAAGGCATTTATGTAAGTTTTGTATTTTTTCGTTTTAATTTATTTATCTTATTTTTTAGTCTTTTGGAAATTACATAAAAGTTCGATAAATCACGATAATTAACAACTTAAAATATTTAAATTACATAAAAAAAAATTCAATTGACTCTCGAAATTCTAACGGTGTCACATAAATTGGGGGAAAATGTAACATATATTATTTAAAATGATGTAAAACCCACTATAAATCACAATAACTAACAACATGAGATGTAAGGAAAATATATAAAAAGTTTGGTTGACTTTCGAAATTCCATATGTGCCATAAAAATTAGGTTAGGATTAGGGAGTAATATATATTATTTGAAAATTATGTAAAGGAAAGTATTATAAATCACAATAATTAACAATTAACAATATTTAAAAATCATATAAAGATTTGGATGATTCTCCGAATTCTAGTTGTGTTACATAAATTAAAACTGAAAAAATAACATATATTGAATCCGTGCTAGCACGAATTCCCATATCTAATATAGCTATAATCAAGTATATTAATTGCCTTTAAATATTTAAAAATGATTTGATTATACAAATATTATTTATACCGTCAATGCTTATATTTAAAATCTACCTATTAGTTGCAACATGAGTTGTCCTAGAATGTGCTTGTTGATTCATGATTACTAGGGATTCCAACTTTATGTTCCCGAGTTACAACTCGAATTGAGACAATCTTTCCAAATTTGCCCCCACCATACTGTCAAGGACCCATATAACTTCTACCATAGTCCACAAACATCTTTATCATTTGAAACAGAAAAGGGAAAAAAAAAATAATTCAACACAAACCAGTCACTCAAAAACTAGTACTCCCTTTGTCTCAATTTATGTGACTTACTTTTCTTTTTAGTCAGTCTAAAAAAGAATGACATATTTATATATTAAGTAACAATTTAACTATAAAATGTCTATTTTACCCTTAATGAAATGATTTACAGCCACACAAATTCCTATAATTCACTGTGGACCACAAATTTTAAAAGTCTTCTTTTCTTTCTTAAAATCCGTGCTCAGTCAAACTACATCACATAAAATGGGACGGAGGGAGTAATATTTTAGGCATCATACGTAAATATATTTTTTAACTTGACTTAACTTAAATATATACATTTAAACTTTGAGTGTGCATAAATAAAGACTTAAATTTGTACAAAATTGAATAAGTAGACACACACGTCCAACGTGACATAACATACATAGATTGCCGCATAGGGCACAAAATTGTCATGTATGATGTCATATAGGACAATGTGTCTATTTGTTTAATTTTATACAAATTTTAATGTTTATATATGCATAAATGTCAGTTTAAACTAAATTAAATGGCATATTCATATATTATGCCTACATTTTATTACCATACAAAATTTTCAAATGATTTATGATTCTTGAGGCGATATCTTAAAGCAACGTTAAGAGTTGTGGTGGTTGTGTGACAAGGAAAAAATTTCTAACTAACCTTTCATATAGACTTTTATTTTTACTCACACTCGGTATTTATGTCAAACATTACGTACTCTACAAATGTCTTTTATATACAATTTTATAACTTAACCATGATTAATTAATATATGGTTATATCTTAACCTATCATTTAACCCTAGTAAATTAATCATGGAGGAAGCCTCAATGAACTTCAACTTTTAAATGATGAAAGTTAGACCCTAATAATGGAATGTATGAACCTAGAATATGGATTTCTTGTTCAATCGTTTTCTATTGTTTATCTGATGTTGATATCTATTTTGGTATTTAACTAATTCGACTTAGAAAAATAATGTACTTCTTATCAAAGGATCAATCATATCAGACAAGTCCTATTTAAGAATAAAACTCTACATATTAAAAATGATTATTCTTTTGAAAACTCAAATCCGAAACGTTTAATTACTGGGTGGTTTATGATGATGTCTTGTCAAATCCTCTTTTAGAAGTTTGTTCCAGGGAATCTTCAGTGTTTATCTATTGAAAACAAAAAAATTCTCATTTTATTCATTGTCCCAATTGCCAAAGTGTCAGAAGTTACATTCCCAATTTATGTGAGTTAAAATTTCAGTTAGTTTATGGTCAATTTTGTTCAATTGAATATATTTTTATTAATTCTGTCAGTTATGTTGGGAGAAAAGCTCTAATCAATGAAGTGAGTTAAGAAAATTTATAAAATCTTGATGTTTAAATTTTTTTCGAAGACGAAAATATTAGGTGAGCTCTTCATATATGTTTAAGTTTTGATAGATAGAGTTATCTTATACTTATGCTAGTGAAAGGGAGCAGACTAGTGTGTGCTTTATGAAATTAATTGAGGTGCGTGCAGACGGATCGCAAAAAGAAAAAAAGTATACTTAGTGAAAATTGATCCTCCTATAGGTAATTAAACAACTCAACCTTCAACTAACTGCACGAATATCTAGTTTTATAAAAAGACCACGAATTCTAATTACCTTCAACCAAATCCATGTGCTACTAAGAAATATGAATTGAATCTTTAAATTTGTCCTTATTTTTTTTACTTTTTCATCATTGTTTAATTATCTTTTAGAAAAGGGGTTTTTTTGGAGCAATGGTATGAGTAGCAGTCGTGTGACTCGAAGATTAAAAATTTAAAATTATGAAAACAGTCTTTTGTAGAAATGTAAAGTAATACTAAGTGCTGTAGACTCAATATGGTTCAATGCTCGATTCTATTTTGGATTATGTGCATAGTAAAACTTAGTATATTAAATTGTTTTTTTTTATTTTAATAATTTTTTTTATAAGCAATATCTTGGAGAAACAGAGTTGCAGTCGTGTGACCAGGAAAAAAAAATTCAATACCTTTCATATGGAAAAAATTTTACTCACTTACTAGACAAGTGTATTTTATATACAATTTTATGACTCAACCATGACTAATTAATATGTAGTTATGGCTTAACTTATCATTTAACTCTTGTAAAGTAATGTGATGTAAATATCGATACGAATAAGTATTTTTTAATCGTTTAAAATTTAAAATATTTAAAACTCAGCAGAGACAAAAACCACGGAATAATTTTTGTCATCCACTTATACAAGGAGCAAGCACATGTTTTTTTATTTAGAAAAATGAATCATGGAGGAAGCCTCAATGAAACTTCCATTTATGACTAAGGAAATTCTGACCCTGATGTGGTACCCTATCTCTTATTCAATCGTTTTCTGGTTCCTATCTGGTGTTTGATATTTATTTTGAAGTTTGACTGATTCGATTTAATTAATTGTATCAAATAATTAAGTCTCACCTTAAAAGTAATGTACTCCCTACCAAAGGATCAATTGTACGAAATAAGTCTAATTTTAAAGTACTGCATATTAGAAACGATTTTTTTCTCAATACTCAAACTCGAAACGTTTAATTACACTATAGTGGTTAATAATGATGTCCTGTCCAATCCATTTTTTAGAAGTTTGTGCTAGGGAATCTTTCCTATTTAGATATTCCATTTACTTGTCCTTTCAAAACAAAAAAAAAGGCAAAAAAGATCACATCCTACATGTCGTGTCACAGGTAGTCTCTTCGAAGACATTCGATAAAATTAAAACGATACAGAAAGAACTAATTATGTTTATTTTACTCCGTGTCCCTAAGTGTCACAAGTAGTCTTTTAAGAGATATCGACAGGAATAATACGCACAAATCGAAAAATGATCCTACATGTCACAAGTTGCCTTCTAATTTGTGAGTTCATAATTCAGTTAGTTTCATGGTCACTTTGTTCAATTGAAGACACCACGAATCTACTTAAACACAGTGTGATTAATTTTTTTTTATTTATCGAAGTCTCGCGGGATAGAGTTATCTCATATTTATGTTAGTGAGAGGAATCAGATGCATGCCTTGTGAAATTAGTTGAGTTGTGTGCGTGCATACAAGCTGGTCAAGACATCATAGTTATCAACTATATTAATTGTCTTTAACTACTTAACGAATTAACCTGATTAATTACATAAATAATTTTTGTATAGTCATCCAGTCAAATAACTAAAGCAATTTTTTTATTTTATGTATGTATACTACAGATTAACTCTCATTGTTTTTTTTGTCTACTGTTTTTATATTGTGACACTTCTTTAAAAAATTTTCTAATTCTGTCATTACTATCAATGCATGTATATGTTGATCCATGATTTCTAAGATTTCAACTTTATATCGATGCAAAATAATTCAAATCACAATAATATAATCTTTTTGGATTCGTTCTGCTTCCATTATAAGTGAGGGACCAATATAATTTTGTCCACAAACATCTTTATCATCTTGAATTAATCGAAAAAAACAAGACAAGAAAAGAATGATTCAGTACACAATACTCACTAAAAATTAAAAAAAAACTATTTTTCTTCTATCACAAGACAATTTTTGTTTCCAAATGATTTATGATTCCTCTAATTTCCATGTAACTTCCAGGAAGGTGAACTTTTACCAATTATAACCAACAAAATATAACATATATAATTATATATATAAATATAATTATCATATTCTCGTACTACTATCCTGAGGTTGGTAACAACAAATTTAATCATTCACAATATATAGTATATTTTCCACTATCTCTTTCGCTGCGCAAAGGACTACTTTTACATTAGCTCTCACATTTATCGAGGTGATTGCAACACCTTTAATGCAAAAAGGGCCAAGAAAAAAAATTCTATTGACATAAGGGAAGTTTTGCAGTATAGTAAAAGGTGTAAGGTTGCATCGCTTCTTTTTTTTTTTAGAAAGCTCCATCAGTTCAAATTTCAAGTTTGACATAAGGGAAGCTTTTATTGCAGAGGTAAAAGGTGACATTCTTGCATTATTTTACCTTCCTTTGTCAGAATTTTCAACTCTACTCAAATCTTATTAAGTGTAACGTTCTTGCATTATAGTAACTTCCTTTGTCATAATTTTCAACTCTACTCAAATCTTATTAAGTGTAACGTTCTTGCATTATATTAACTTCCCTTGTTAGAATTTTTAACTCTGCTCAAATCTTATCAAGTGTGACGTTCTTGCATTATTTTAACTTCCCTTGTCAGAATTTTCAATTCTGCTCAAATCTTATTAAGTGTGATGTTCTTGCATTATTTTAACTTCCCTTGTCAGAAATTTTTAACTCTGCTCAAATCTTATTAAGTGTAGCATTCTTGCATTATTTCAGCTTCCCTTGCAGAATACCTAATTTTGCCAAGCATGACATTCTTATGTAATTTTAACTCATTCTCTTGTCAGAATTTCTAACTCCACCAACTATGATCTCGTGCATGGACGCGGTTGATTATGAGGACCCTTTTGGTTTTGAAGATTATTTTCCTTCAATGATTGACACATTGGGGGTTGAAAGGTTCATGGAAGAACTATACAATGGTTTTTGCTTGCTAATGGATGTAAGTATAGGGCTCATCACATTTGAAAGCTTGAAAAGGAACACATTATTGATGGGATTGAGTGAATTGAAAGATGATGAACTTCTTTGCATGTTGATTGAAGGAGATTTGGATGGAGATGGAGCTCTCAATCAAATGGAGTTTTGTTCACTCATGTTTAGATTGAGTCCTGGATTAATGATGGATGGATTCAAATCGAACGACTTACAAGTTATTTCCTAACCTGATTTTCCTTTCGTTTTGGATGCATGGTTGGTTTAAACTAAATGGTTTAACTCATGAGGAGAGAAATGCGAAAAAAGTTGAGTTGTGGAGTCTTCTCGCTTGTGCTCAATACTTTCGTTTTAGAAGTCAGGTTGGATTTTTAAGAATTGTATAACATGACTAGGGACTTATTGATTTATAATGCTAATTCCTAGCTATGTTTTTTCTACTAGTAAATAAGGAGCATGTACTAATTGTTCCGTCTTGTATCGAGTGATTTTTAATAAGTGTGCAATGATATGTGGAAATTCTTTATGATAATAAGTAGCGTTCTAAAATTTGAAGTTCTGTTGAATATATATTCTTATTTACTAAATTATGATTAGACAATTAAACATTCCTTTGCATGTCAAGGCCTGCAAATTGCATAATATGGAGTCCAAGTGTCCAACAATTAGGTAAACTTATATAAAAATTAAATGACACAATAAACTAAGGCCTTATATTTTCCTTAAATAGTGGTAGTTTTAAAATTTTATATAATATAGTGATAACTAGTGAACTTATCCGTGCTTCGCGCAGTTATGAAAGATGATAAGATATCATCTTTTAAAACTAAATATTACTATATGTTTCTCTCTATCTCTATCTATCTATAAATATTTGATTTGTCAGTTGAAACCACAAGTTATATTTTGAAAGAAAAGAAATTATAGACTTACGATAATAAAAATTCATATAAAATATATAATGAAGAGTAATTATAGAGAGAGCATACAAAAAAGTGAATAATACGGGATCATTTTTATGATCATAATCATTAAAAAAAATCCGAGCTCTGGTCGACATCTATTCCCATAAGTCAATCACCATTCAATAGTCTTCATCCTATTCTTCAAGTCAACCAAAGTATGAATATAATAAGCACCGAAAACATAACAAATTAAAATACTAATATGATCATTATTGTCTCTATTTATAGGACTACAACATGAAATAAATACTAATATGATCATTATTGTCTCTATTTATAGGACTACAATATGAAATA
>JAJOOR010042009.1:0-15046 GCA_036250505.1 Solanum acaule
TGGACCAATAAAAGATATAGAAACAAAAATGTTCTTATACTTGAAAGGTTAGATAGATGTTTCGCCAATGACTCTTACATCGACGTGTATCCTGACTCTAGTATTACAAATGTGCCCTAACCCATTCAAACCATTCACCCTTACTTACTATTCAATTTCCAGGATTATGGGAATAAGGCACCCAAGCCCTTAAAATTTGAGAAGATGTGGTGTCGAGATCTAGAGTTTTTGGATATTGTTCAAATAGTTGCAGGGACAATCCTAGCTTAGATAGAGCCACAAAAGAGTTTTGCTACATAACTATGCACTAGAACAAACACGTGTTTAGAAATATTTTTCATAATAAGGAAAAGATTCAAGACTTGCAGGTATCGTATCCTCTTACAATTATCCTTTCAGTGAGTTCCTTCATAACATAGAGACTGACCTCACTAGAGAATTAAATGAAATTCTAAGACTATAGGAGAATTTCTGGAAGAATAAAGGCAAGGATTAAATGGGTTAGTGTCAGAGATGATAATACTAGGGTTTTTCATACATCTATCTGAAGAAGAAGAAGAAGAATAATAATAATAATAATAATAATAATAATAATAATAATAATAATAATAATAATAAGAAGAAGAAGAAGAAGAAGAAGAAGAAGATGAGGATGAGGAAGAGGAAGAGGAAGAGGAAGAGGAGGAAGAAGAAGAATAAGAAGAAGAAGACGAAGAAGAAGAAGAAGAAGAAGAAGAAGAAGAAGAAGAAGAAGAAGAAGAAGAAGAAGAAGAAGAAAAAGAAGAAGATGAAGAAGAATAAGAAGAAGATGAGGGGGCAATTGGATACACAACCAAAATACGATTAGAAACAACATTAGCTTTTATTTTTAAGAATATTTTCACTTCTAGCCATCTAGTTGTCCCACTTAGTGTTGCTGATAATAGTAGGATGCCAAACATTCTTACCCTTTGCTACTACAACCATCTCAAGGCCCCATTAAAGGATTCTGAAGTCCTAATTGCCATTAAGTCTTTCGGTCCATACAAAGCTCTTAGCCCAGATGGTCTACATCCTTTCTTCTACCATAAATATTGGCATATTGTTGGGTGCATTGTCATTAATTACTGTCAAAATGTTTTTAAATGTTACACTATCTATCCAGAAATAAACAAAAATTATCTTAGTCTAATCCCTAAATGTGCCAATGCCTAAGATATGAAGAACTTTAGACCTATTGATTTTTGCAACATTATGTATTAAATAACACAAAAATTATCATCAATAGAATCAAGCCTATATTTGAAAAAGTATTAGTCCTAATCAAGCCAGATTCCTAAAAAAAATAGGGAAGCTGCAATTATCGTTCACGAAGTTATTAGCTATTTTAAAATATGAAAGGAAAGAAGGCCAACATGGTCCTTAAGATTGATTTAGTAAACACATTCGACCTACTAGACTAGTCATTCACTAGCTGAAGCTTATTTAACTTTCCTAATAATATGATCAAGCTTATTTTATCTTGCATTAGAACTACTTCTATCTCCATATTAATGAATGGTTTGAGCACCGCCCCTATCGAGGAATAAGACAAGGTGATCCTATGTCCCCCTACGTCTTTATTATTTGCATGGAAAGAATCTCTAGAAGCATTGATCGACAAATATCTTGTAGTAATTGGTTTCCAATGAAAAAAGGTAGAAGTGGGCCAGAATAATCACACCTCTTCTTCGCATATGACTTACACTCAAAGCAAGAGAAAACATCAAGAATTGTCATACTATATTGAACACTCTTCTGGACTTTAATCAATTTTCTAGATAAAAGATCAGTTTTGCCAAGTCCAAAGCAATTTTCAGGCCCAATTGTAAGCCAAATATTATCTCCAACCTCTCATCCATTTTATCAATCCAACATAGAGATAACTTTGTGAAATATCTTGGTTTTACCATCATTCACAAAAGACCTACTCATGGTGATTTTCAATTCATTATAGACAATTTAAACTCTAAACTTGCTGGTTAGAAGATGAATTATTTTAATATTGTTGGTGGCACTCATCTTGTTAAAGCTTCCCTATGTAGCATAAATAATCATGTATATAATATATTATTCTTCGTCATAAAAAAATCAACCAAATCAATAGTCTTCAGAGGAACTTTGTTTGGAGTACCACCAACATAGAAAAAGTACATCATGTGAGCTTGGATACCATTAAAAAACCTAAAGATAAAGGAGGGTGTGCCATGCATAAGTGTCACATCCCAAAGAAGGAGTGAGCTAAGTAAATCTTACCTGAAAATGAGTGAGATTCGATTCTTTTTCCTTTGTCCTTTTTGTTTTGTCATTTTCTTATCTCTATGATCCCAATTATTATATAATAGAAACTATAAGATCCTAAACAAGCCGCTTGATATAAGCATAACGCAAAAGAAATACTTAAGAGAGATTATAAGCAATATAAGTCTCAAAGTTTTAGATGACACAAAAGATACCAACATAGTACATATGAGAATATATGGAATAATACTAAGTCTGACATAGCCTTTCTAACATCATGGGAGTAGTTGGGAAGGAACTCATACACCACGTACAAGTCTGAAACTAAAAGACAATAAAAGCAATAAAACGTCAAAGGCCTTGTCCTCAAACCACATGGACTCACCATTCTAAGTAATCAATAGCTAAGCAATCCTGACCTAACCATGTCTGGGATGAGTAATGTTGGACCCTATATTATGAGACAATATAGGCATAAATATACATTAGTATGATGAATGCACTAAGTATGGGGAAATACATGAAGACGTAAAACATGATAATATGGTGAACTTAAGCATAATATGCATGACTAAGTGAAATGAAAATAGTGCCTTTAAAGAGGAATCATAAGTCATGAACAAGGTCCATCCATACTTGAAATCCATAGGAAAATCTTTGATAAAACTTTGAAGAAAACATATTTCATTTTTGGGATATTTACTGTTAATTGACAATAAGACCATGTAATATATAATTTGAAATCCGGTGTAATTCTCACATCGAAAAGAAGAGTCTGCTTGCCAAGGTAGAACTCTATATCATTCATATTGCTAAGGTGGATCCACTAACTAGGTCATTTAAGACAACCCTACGGAGGCACGAAGTTTGGGACATGGGAATTGCTACTAAAGACCAAACCTCTCCTAATAGTAAGGCCTCCACCCCAAAGTCCTATCATTGCTAAGTAAATCCCAACAGATAATATAATCATAATCATATCAAAATAATTGGAAAAAGCACATTTAACAACTACCAATCCAATCATAAGTTCATATTAGAATAGCTCCTTTCAAAACTATGATTTCATAACTTCATTCATTAAGACACTAACATATCTAAGCATCCAAATCATGATTTCCATTCAAATATGAGAAAACCTTTCACAAATCTTTGATGCTTATCTTTAAAGTTTCTTTAGTCATAAATCATTATATTCATAAAACTTGCATAATCCATAATCAATTTATTAATTGAAGTTTATAATTTCACAATCATAATGAGTATAAATCATGGGCCCATATGAAATAAATTGGAAATATATAATTGAGTTAAATCATGCATAATAAGTTCAAATAATATAAATTGAATCATAATAAATTGGACCCATGAAGAACAACATGAAACCCTAGCTAATTGGGTGAAATTGAATTGGAGATTTGAGTTTCTTTTGAAACCCAATGGATAAAAGGAATCCATTAGTGAATTCTCACACACCTTGGTGATCAAAGCCCTAGATTATTGCTAGAAGATGAGACCTTGAATCTTGAAACCCTAACTTGCCTTGAGAGCTCATGAGAAAATTGGAGAAGAAGACTTGGGGAAAATTTAGGGATTTTAGTGAATGACTGGGATTAGGCTAAGTTTGAAAAGTGAAAATGGTTATAGGGGTAGTTATTGCATCAAAATGACATAGTTTAGGGGTTGATTAGGTATGAACAGACCAAAACACCCTTAATAAAAATCTATCAGAAGACTCTTTAGGTTGGACCCACGGTCCATAAGAGTTTCTACGGACTTTACTGGTCAATCATAGAACCAACTACCGAAACAATAAACCTTGAATAATTTCCACAATCTGCTTCAATGGGACGTGAAACACACTACGGCTCATAGACCCCTATGCGTAGAACACATGTACTGAAAAGTCCTTAACGTCCAAAATACTTCTACGAATTCACTTTTTACGATCCATCACCAAACATTGATCCATCTTGTTCATCGGTACCCTATCAGATGACACTTGATATTTTCCAAAACTCAAATTAGTTAATATGACTGCCTTCTTATGGCCTGTACAACATCCTACGATTTGTAATTCGACTCATAGGACCTGTTTCAACAAAAAATTTCTGCAACTTTCCTTTTCTAATTCGACTTTCAATTTCTGAAGTATTACAATATGTCCCCCTTAGGAACATCGTCCTTAAATGGGACTCAATCTAGCATAAATAGAGTAAAGAGAAAGAGATCTAACAACCCTATATGAATGCATAGCATATAAAAATGCACATAATCAAAGAGTAATTAACTTCAAGCTAAAACATAAACTTAAAACAAGTTTTCATGAATATGCAGGCTTATGGAAACAACAGAATGACTAAAACACATGAATCTGAAAGAATGAACCACGAGAAACTCAATACCTCAAGTTAGAATAGGAGTGGAGGGAAAAAATGAGGATATTTGGACATCATATCGACTTCGCCGTACCAAGTAACACCCTCACCGAATTAATTCCTCCAACTTTCACAAAACAAACCTTTTATTTCTCAACTTCCACACTTGACCATCCAAACTTTCAATTTGAACCTCTTCATACAAAAGATTTTTCTTAACTCCAATTTTCCAATTGCACTATAGATGTCAGACCACCAACACACTTTTTCAACAAGAAGACATGGAATATCGGATAAACCAATGCCAAATCAGAAGGTAATTCCAATTTATAAGCAACCTTGTCAATATGCCTTAGAATCTGATATAGGACCACATATTGGTGACTAAGTTTCCCTTCTTTCCAAACCTCATCATACCTTTTATAGGTGAGAATTTTGAAGAGACTCAATCATGAACCTCAAATTCAAGCTCTTTTCTCCTAACATTGGCATATGACTTCTGTTGACTTTGAGCCATTTTCAACCTTTCACAAATAAGTCGATCCTTCGCCATAGTCTTATGCACAAAATTGGGCCCTATCAAAGTAACCTTAATAACATCAAACCAACCGATAGGAGATTGACACCTCCTACCATAAAGATCCTCAAAGTGAGCCATTTAGATAATTGAGTGATAACTATTGTTATAAGCACACTGAACCAATGGATAATGATCATCCCAACTACCCTTGAAGTTAATCACACAAGCTCTCAATATATATTCCAAATTATGAATAGTACGCTCAGCTGACCATCGGTTTGAGGATTAAAATTTGTAGTAAGGTTCACTTGAGTACCAAGACCTTTTTGAAATGACCTCCAAAATTATGAAGTAAATTGAGTGCCACGATCTGAGATAATGGATTAAGGCACTCCATGAAACCTTACCATTTCCAGAATATAAAGCTTAGCATAATCCTTGGCTGAAAATACAGTCTTCACGAGAAGAAAATGAATCTACTTCATCATCCACTCCATAATAACCTAAATCTAATCAAACTGATGGCGAGTATAAGGTAAAACCTTAATGAAGTCCATATCCAAATCTTCCCACATCCAAATAGGAATGCTAATTTCTTGAGCCAAACCACCCAATTTCTGATGCAGAACTTTCACTTGTTGACAATTAGGACACTTAGCTACAAACTCTGTGATATCCTTCTTCATCTTGTTCCACCAATATACTTTATGCAAATCCCATTACATCTTGGTGGATCCTAGGTGAATAGAATACTAAGAACTGTGAGCTTCCACCAAAATTTGATTCCTCAACTAATCGATATTTGGAACACATAATCGACCTTGGTAACAAAGAACACCATCTTCCCCTTGGTACAGAGCCTGAATGGCTTTTTCAAAAAATGATTGCTTTAATTCAATAATAATTGGATCAAGATCTTTCTTAGCCTTTACATACGATACAAGAGACGATTTTGAACCATTCTAAATAATCACAGTGCCTTCATTGAAATCAACCAAGTGAACACCCAATCGGGCGAATCTATGAACATCACAAACTAGCTCTTTCTTACCATCCTCAACATGAGTAACACTACCCATCGATAGTCAACTCAGAGCATCAACCACCACATTCTCTTTACCCTGATTATAAATGACACTCTTTTCATAATCTTTCAATAACTCAAGTCATCTTCTTTGGAAAAAATTCAAGTCCTTTTGGGTGAACACATCCATGTGAACACAATAGACATAATGTCTCAATATCTTTAAGGAAATAAAACCACGGCCGCTAACTCCAAATCATGAAACCAATAATTCTTTTCATGCACCTTCAATTTCCTTGAAGAATATGTAATGAATTTCCCATTTTGCATCAAAGTACAATCAAGACCAATCCAAGAAGCATCACAACATACCACAAAACCATATGATTCTTCTAGTAATGTCAATATAGGGACTGAAGTGAGTCGAGACTTCAACTCTTGAAAATATTTCTCACAACCATTTGACCGTAGTAATTTCACCTTCTTTTGAGTCAATATCATCAAAGGCAAAGCAATAGAAGAATATTCTTCCACAAACCTTCTATAGTAATCGGGCCAAACCCAAGAAACTCTATATATCTAAAGCTAACAAAGGTCTAAGCGAATTCTTAACTGTCGTAATCATCATAGGATAAACTTGAATACCATCATCAGAGACAATATGGTCAAGAAATAAAGCAACGTACCCCAACAAAAACTCAGACTTACTAAACTTAGCATACAATTCCCGATCCTTGAGAATTCACAACATCATCCTTAAATGCTCAACATGCTCACCCTCACTCTGTGAGTAAATTAGAATATCATCAATAAACACTATTACAAATATGTCAAGATATAATTTGAAGACCCTATTCATCAAATCTATGAATGTTGTTGGGGAATTATTCAAACCAAACAACATTACCAAGAACTCATATTGACCATACAGAGTTGAAAAAGTCATCTCTAGAGTGTCACTTTCCTTTACTCTCAACTGATGATACCTTGATAAAAGATCAATCTTGGAGAAGAAACTCACACGTAGGAGTTGATCCAACAAGTCATCAATCATTGTAATATGATACTTATTATTTATTATGACCTTTATCAATTGAAGATAGTCAATACACATACGGAGTGAATAATTCTTCTTTTGAACAAACAACACTAGATCACATCTTGGTGAGATACTCGGTCTAATAAAACCCATATCTTACAAATCCATCAATTGATCATTTAATTCCTTAAGTTTCACTAGAGCCATTTGGTATAGAGGAATATAAATAGGTTGCGTATCTGGAGTAGGTCAATATCGAAGTCTATTTCCTTTTAGGGAGGAATACCGAGAACATCAATGGGAAATACTTCTAAATAGTCACTTATAATCAGAACTGACTAAAGAGTAGGGGTTTTAGAATCTGTATACCTAAACCAAACAAGATGATAAATGAAACCCTTAGAAATAATTTTCCTAGCCTTTAGGCAAGATATGAATTGACCCATAGGAGCAGAATTCCCTCCTTCCATTCTAAGATGGGTTCGTTTTCAACCTAGAATGGTCCTGAGGGGTCTTACAATCCATGGAAGAATAACAAGAGTGAAGCTAATCCATCCTAAAAATGATGTCAATAACATATCAAGCTCTACCTAATTAAGATGAGTGACTCTATGAGAAACAAAACTAGGACAATTTATATAGACTCATTTAGCAATTATAGAGTCACCAACAGGTGTAGTGATTAAAATAGTAATAAGCAAATATTGGGACAAATATCAAATATCATAGCCATATAAGGAGCAACGAAAGACAATGTAGCACCCGAATCAAGAAAAGCATATACATCTAGATGAAATACTTTCAACAAACTGGTCACAACTTCTGGAGAACCCTCATGATCATGTTGAGTCTGAAGATTATAAAAACATGTTTTGACGAGGAGCACTCAAACCAAAACCAGTAGGTTGGGCTTGCCTTCTATCCTTTCCCCTATTAACTTGCAACGGACAATTTCTCATCTTATGACCACTCTTTCCATAACCATAGAAATCATCTGTACCGGCGAATCACTTTTTGTATAACTCTTGCCACACTTTTGACAAGTGAAAATAAAATATCCACTACCACTACCTCCTTAAGGCTTAGGGTTAGACACCCTATCTTTGTTGAACTTTGGCGTTGGAACATTTCAAGAAACTTGATTAGAGAACTTTTTCCAGAATTGAGAACGATAATGTCCACCGGACTTTAAATGAGAAAAGTCACCATCACCGGTCCTTGCCCTCTTTGAATCTCTTTCCATCTCCTTTAGCTTTCCTCTTTGACTTATTGGTCATACATCAGGAAATGAGAGATATCCATCTCTTTGATTAACATGGAGGTCGTACATTCTTTCAACACCATATCAGACACATATGATATAAAATTCACTCATCCTTTCCTTATAATTGGCAACCATAGTCAGTGCATATTTTCATAATGGAGTAAACTTTAATGCATACTCTTTCACACTTATTAAACCAGAAAAAGTGGAAAGCCAAATTTGGAAACGGAAAGTTTTATTGTTGACTACTAGTTATATCCTACGAGACAAGTCTACAGTTCATCAAAGCTTCTATGGATCATATGTTGCACTACTAGGAATGAGGTTGAGATTTGAGAAATTCAAATTTCTGATGTTTGACCTATGGATGAACAGGACTATCCGTAAAAAGTTTGATGAGACATAGGATGGTTCCGTAGAAATATTCTAGACTTGGTAAAATTTTGGACTAAAATTTGAGAACTACGGAAGGGGTTTATGGACCGTAATTTAACGACTCATATAAAGGTCTCGTGGAAATTAAGGTGAATTTTGGGTTTATAAAGATGGTTCTACAGTTAACCAGTATGGACCGTAGGCAGTCCTATACACCATATGTCCAAACGTAGGAACCATCCAGCATTTATTTTTAAGAGTATTGGGGTCTTTTCATATGCATTAAATGCTTATACTATATCATTTTACTCCTATTTATAAGTCCTATAACTACCCTTCTACCACAAAAACTATACCAACTCTCTCATTCACACAAATCCTCAAATCCTATCTATATTTATCTTACATAATTCTCTCTCTAGAACAAGAAAGAAGAAGCTAGGGTTTCCAAATCAAGTCTCGTTTTCAGCATTGCTTTTGGACTTTGAATAGAAAGGTGTGTAGGGTTTCATAAATGGGTTCCATTCATCCGTTGAGCCCCAAAGATTTCTCAATTCTTCAAGTTCAATTTCATAGAATCGATTAGGTTTTCATTCAATTATTCATGGGTTCTAATTGTATTGATTCAATTGTTTGAGTTTGATCTTATTATGATTGTTTTGAATCAATTACATTCTTTCCAATTGATTTCATATGAACTCATGCATTGATCATGATTATTGACTAAGAAATCTTAAAGACATGAATTGATAAAAGAACTATGAATGTATGAATGATGTTTTCATAAAGTTATGCATGATTTAAGAAGAAATATTTTATGATCTAGGATGTTTTAATATAAGTATATATGAAAATGTAAAAGGTTTTCTCACATTAAGAAATCATGATTGGTGAAAGGTTTCCTTACACATTGTTTAAGAAGATACTCTATGATGTTTTAAGCTTGCATTAGTAGCTTATTTCTTCTTTTCCATGTATGATATTATATTTATGTTACTACACTGTTGGGATTTTATTTAACAATGAGTGGATATTGGGATAGAGGCTCTCCCGTTAGTAAAAGTTGGGTCTCTAGAAGTGATCTATTTGTCCCTAACTAGGTGCTCCCGTAGAATTTGTCTTAAGTGACATAGCTAGTAGATCCACCTAAGCAAAAATTTTAAGTAATTTTCTTTGGCAAGCAAGGACATCTCTTTTTGGTGTGGGAGCAAGACATCAGATTCCATGTTATACCTCACGTGATCTATGTCGGTTAATTGTAAATATCCCATAAATTAATATATGTTTCTCCAACGATTTTATAAAGCTTTCAATGATATTTTAAGATGCATTGACCATGTTCATGATTTGTGATGATTCGTAAAAGGTTTATTATGTTTAACCTTGTCATGAATTTCATGTTTTCCTTTATGTCCTCTTATGATCATGTTTTGTCTTTTATGCATATCCCTCATACTTAGTATATTCCATGTACTAATTCATACTTGTGTCTTCATCGTTTAATAATTAAGGGTTTGACACTTCCTCTCCTCCCGTTTTTGCCTAGTTGGTGATCATTTGAAGTTCATAGATTTGGTGAGTCCTCATGTTCCGATCACCATGTTGCCCTTTACTTCATTTTCATATGTTTTAATTTCAGACATTGTACGTGGTGTATGGTTACATCCCGACCACATCTTGTAATGTACTAGAATGACTTGTTGAGACTATGATTATATTTTCACTTTTATATCAAACTTTCCTACTCATGTGAGATTTCCTACTTTTGCCTATTATATTGTGTTGTATATATATCAAGTGGCTTTTGTAGGTCCTCTCAGGGTCTTATAAACTATGTCACTTCTAGGGTGTATTTTGGGTTGTGACAACTTGGGATCAGAGCACAAGGTTTTAGAAAAGATCCTAGGATGTCTTACAAGCTGCATTGAGTAGAGTCTTCTTCATGAGTGTGAAACCCCCCACATTTATGAATAAGAGGCTATAAATCATTTAGGAAACTTCACTTTTTTATTATTCTAAAGTCGTGCCATAGAGTCTATCTCTATAAAGATCCTCCTCTTAAATCTTATAAGATGCTTTTCAGGATATGGCCCCAGGAAAAGATTATGTGAGTAGAAATGCAGGTAAAAATGTGGAGCTAGTGGTTTCTCAAGTTCTAGTTAGCCCTTTTGGTGAGCAAGTGACTCGTGTGAAATTCACATCCGATTTCCAGGTGTTGGCTCAAGAAATGATGACTAAAGCAAATAGAGAAGTTGTTGCTCCCGTGAACCCAAATATGGGTACGACAACGACAAGGATAAGAGACTTCACTAGGACGAATACCATGGAGTTCCATGGTTCCAAGGTTGATGAGGATCCTTAAGAGTTCATTCATGAGGTTTACAAAATAGTGGGAATTATGGGATTGTCTATAGTGGAGAAGGCATAATTGTTTGCTTATCAACTCAAGGGTGGTTCTGAAGTTTGGTTTGAACAATGGAAAAGTGAGAGAAGTTTTTCTTGATCATTTCCTCCCTCTTGAGATAAGAGAATCATAAGTGCTTAAGTTCTGTCAAGGGAATATGAGTGTGAAGGATTATGCTTTTAATTTCACTTAAATGGCTAGGTATTCCCCAACTATGGTGGCCTACTCTAGGGCAAGGATGAATAAATTTGTGTAGGGTGTTTCTGACTTGATTGTCAAAGAGTGTTCTACTGTCATGTTGATTAAGGAGATGGATATCTCTCGTTTGATGATACATGCCTAAAAAATTGAAGAGTAAAAGCTCCAGGAAAGGGCAAGGGAGTCCAAGAGGACAAGGACTGGTGATGGGGACTTTTCTCATTTTAGGTTTGGTGGACAAGGTTGTTCTATGTTCTGGTAAAGTTTTTCCGATTAAGGTTCTTCCAATACATTGAATGGTAAGTTCAACAAAGATGGGGTGTCTAACCCTAATCCTCAAGGAAATGGTGGAAATGGATCTTCAATTCCCACTTGCACAAGGTGTGGTAAGACACATGATGGCAGATGTTCGGCCAATATAGATGGTTGCTTTGGTTGTGGAAAGAATGGTCACAAGATGAGAGATTATGCATTGTTTTCTACTAAGGGAAGCGATGGTAGGCAAGTTCAACCTAGTAGTCCAATTCGGTTGCTCCAAAGAAAATTAGATTATATGCTCTTCAGACTTGATAGGATCACGAGGGTTCTCCAGATGTGGTGACCGGTATGTGGAAAGTATTTCATCTTGATGTTTATGCTTTACTTGATCGGGTCCTACCTTGTAATTTGTTACTCCTTATGTGGTCATGATATTTGATGTTGGTCCCGAAATTCTTTCTAATCATTTTCATGTCTCTACTCCGGTTAGTGATTATATTGTTTCTAAGAGAGTCAATAGATATTAACCCATTTCTATTTCTCGTATAGACACTCATGTTAATCTTGTAGAGCTTGATATGTTAGATTTTGATGTTATACTTGGGATTAATTGGCTCCATGCATATTATGCTTCCATAGACTGTAGGACCTAATTGGTCACATTTAAGGTTCTAAAAGAGCCTATTATGTCATGGGAAGGGGGAAACTATGCTCTTAAGGCTGAGTTTATATATTGTCAAAAGTCTAGGAAAATGATTTCTAAGGGTTGCATTTATCATCTAGTTTAAGTTAGTTATATAGATACTGAACCCCGACCCACTCAGCGACGCGCTGAGTGGGTACTTACCTCGCCGAGTTTTACAGGACCTCTAGTTAATGTGGGGGTCCAAATGGCGGACTAAGTTGTAATTGCCGACATGTTCGGCGAATCGCCAATAAGCTCCTGGGATAGCCGAGTTTTACAGACTCCAATTTAAAAATGTCTTGAGTCCAACAGTGGTCCAAGTCGGGCTCGCCGACCTCTTCGATGAGTTACCGACTGGACTTTTAGCTCGCCAACTTGCACTTTTCAAACATCTTCCATACTTTGACCTGGACAATCAACACACTATTAATTTAACTCAAAAATAAAGAAAATAAAACTTGGGTTGCCTCCCAAGCAACACCTTAGTTAATGTCGCGGCACGACGCAAGTCCACACTCAAACCTCATTCTTGGGGTTGGCCATAGTATCACTAGGCAACACCCATTGTATTCTTGGGTTTAAATGAGACGAGAAATAAGCCATTTGGGTCTCCAATTTTTTGATCGATACTGAATGGGAGGTAACCGTCTGGCTGAGGGTAGACACATCATCTTTCATTTCTTTCAAAATCTTGTCCAATCCCTCAACATTGTTGAGGATATGAGAAAGCATATCCTCCGGCCGACCACCTTCTGAATCATTTGGTTTCTGACGCTCGTGGGGAGGCACATACCTATCATTCTCCCCGTACATCCAATTGGGATTTTGATCCCTCAATTCTCAATCACGATCCTTCCAACCTTCATCCCTGTTCAAACCTTGGTTACCACCCTTCCTCGAGTAGTTTGAACGATAACCACCACCTTGGTTGGCTAGGAAATTAACCTCTGCATTGTACAAAGCCTCAAACTTGGCCTCATCAGGATTAACACACCCGACACCCATGACACTGATACTTCAAGCACCAGCTCCCATTACATTTTGGACAAAATGTCAAGTTATGTCATGATCTTGGCCATGTTCTGGTCCCTCTCTTGCTCTTTCTCCATATGTTCCTTTAAATGTGAAAGGGGAGACCTGATCTTCGCCGGTGTACCAAGCCTGATTTATCGTGGTCATGCCATCCAAGAGCTGAGCTGCTATCACATAAGGTTGGTGCATTAAACCTCTCGGAGAAAGTTGATCAGCAACACCCTTGTTTACTGAGTCTAGACTTTGGTAAAAAATACTATAGCAGCACGTTGTCCGGCAAGCCACGAGTTGGGCATTGGAGCACCAACTTCTTGAATCGTAGCCAAGTTTCATGGATAGGCTCACCCTCCGCAAGAGTCATCATCTTCGAAGTAGGGAAAAATCGCACTTGAAGTACGGTGACTAGCTCCTTCCACGAAGTGATTGATTCACGTGGTAACTCAGCCAGCCACTTACATGTTTCTCCCATCCAAGAGAACGGGAACAAACTCAACTGAACTGACTCTTGGGATATGTTCTTGAAGGAGAACGGTCCGCAAACATCCACGAAGTTTCTAATATGCTCATGGGGATCCTCATGATCCAAACCACCGAACATCCACTTCAATTGCAAGAGCTGCAACATAGTACTTGTGATATGGAACACCGCGTTCCCCTCGGCCTGAGGCAAGCGAATGACACCAATTCCACCCATAAGATGGGGTTCATTAGCATTAGGCTCGTTGACATCGTTGAGGTTTCTGATGTCATCTTGATGGCCTATTTGGCTACCATTGCTTGCGTTCACACTCATACTTCCTGTTTCAAAACACAAACAAGCAAAACAAAACTAAAATTAAGTAAGTTCAACTATGACTAACAAGAACGAAATTCAACCTACCTAAAGATTCTCAACCGACACCACACCCTGGCAGGGGTGCCATTTTGATTTCACGTATCAGGACACTTCATCCAATACTAAGTGCCAACTAAGGCTGGCAATTGGACATGACCGGATCAACAGGACCGATTTTACCAAAACCGGTCCTCGTTACTGGATTTAGTTACCGGAATCGGGTCTTACCGGAACCGGTTTTACCGGAAATTTCCAAAGGTTCCGTCCAGTCCCTTAGTTACCAGATAGGGACCAATTTGGACCGGACCGGAATCGGTTCTTACCGGATCATTGTGTACTGGTAATTTTTTTTATTTTTTCATTAACTTTAATTATTATATAATATTATATTATTAATTAATAAAATTATATTATTAAAAAACTTCAATCTAAAACTTTAAACTTTAAAGTTACTTTAAAGTTTCAATTAAATTTAAGTTTCAACTTTTAAACTTTAAAGTTTAAAATTGACTTTAAATTTTAAAGTTTATATTGAATTTAAAGTTTAAAATTGACTTTAAAGTTTAAATTTTATATTGAATTTAAAGTTTAAACCTTAAAATTCAATTTTAAATTAAAGTATAAACTAATATTAAAATAGTTGAAAATTAAATTTCTAAAATGACTTGGATTAAATATAAGAGACTATTTTAAAAGAAAATCAAGGCGAATAGCCGTATATTTATTCAAATAAATAAATTGTACAATAAAAATATTAGAAAGAGACAAAGAGTAC
>JAJOOR010042011.1:0-15024 GCA_036250505.1 Solanum acaule
AAAAATGGGAGGGAGAGTTAAAAATGTTGGAGGGAGAGTTAAAATTTTAGTGAAAATTTTAAGCAACACTTGTAATGTGTTGTTTTTACAATTATAAAAATAGGGCATTTCAAAAGTGTGGTCATATATGTAAATAAGTGTTGCCAATTATATCATACTGTAACAACACTTATAAAATGTAGCCTATACCATTTTAGGCAACACTTTACAAGTGTTGTCAATATTATTGAGGCCAAAAGTTAAAAACTTGGGCTACGCTTTTAAAGCGTTCCCAAAAGTATTTTAGGCAACACTTTATAAGCGTTGTCCAGATTTAGTGTGGCCGTAGACCTAAAATGGTGTAGTGTACTCCTTGGTCAATTTGAATGTTCTATTTATTATTATGGTAAATCAGTGTATCAAGATGTCAATCTGAGATCTTATTTCGGTTCGATACGTCCACCTACGAGACTCACCTTTGGCTTTCGTCTCGGTAGGGGAGACTTGGTCTTCACGGGTGTACCAAGCTCGATTTATTGTGGTCATGCCATCCAATAGCTGAGTTGGTATCATGTAAGGTTGTTGCATCAAACTTCCTGGAGAAAGTTGGTCAGCAACACCCTTGTTTACTGAGTCTAAGCTCTGGTAGAAATACTGCAGCAATATGTTTTTAGGCAAGCCATGGGTTGGGCATTGGAGCACCAACTTCTTGAATCACAGCCAAGTCTCATATTGGCTCGCCCTCCAAACGCTTAAAGCTTTGGATACTATCTCGAACAGTCATCATCTTTGTGGTAGGGAAAAATCACACATTAAATGCGATGACCAACTCCTCCCATGAAGTGATTGAGTCGCGTGGCAATTCAGCTAGCCACTTCCATGTTTCTCCCATCAAAGAGAATGGGAACAACCGTAAACGAACCAACTCTTGGGATATATTCTTGAAGGAGAATGGTCCGCACACATCCACGAAATTTGAATGTGCTCATGAGGGTCTTCATGAGCCAATCCACTGAAAAGCCCCTTTAGTTGCAAGAGTTGCAACATAGTACTTGTGATGTGGAATACAGCATTCCCTTCGGTCGGAGGCAAGTTAATGGCCCCAATACTGCCCATGAGATGAGGGTCATTAGCATGAGGCTCATTTACATTGTTAAGGTTTCCGGTGCCGTCTTGATGGCCTACTTGGCTGCCATTGCTGCCGTTCACACTCATACTTCCTGAAATATTCACACAACCAAATAAAACAAAACTAAAAATTAAGTAAACTACAACTAACAAAACTGAAATTTGACTCAACTCGAAGTTCTCAAGTGATACCACTCCTCGGCAGCGGTGCCATTTTGATGTTTGCGTAATCAAGACACAACCTTTCAATTCAATTGCCTACAATCGTACAATAGTAATTTAACCCAACTGAATGGGTTGGGGTCGAGTCCCAAGGGAGCGGTTTTTTATAATTAAGAGTTAAGCGCGAATATGCTAGAGTTAACCATAGCTAAAAACATTATTGAGCAAAAACATAATATATTAAGGGGTTGACACGAATGTCAATTATCAAGGGGGGTTTGTATTCAAATAATGAACAAAAATAGTGAAAATACAAATATATACGAATTAGGGAAATGGGATTCTTGGGATGTGATAGGAATATGGGATAAAATACACAATCGGGTAAATGCTATTGATAGTCAATTGCTGAACATTTGTAACTAGGCTAGACTTTAGTGGGGATAAATTCTCTCTCGACCAATTTACCCCGAATCAACTCAGTTTCTCTCGAACACCGAGTTGCCACAATTAAGCACAACCTCCGCCTTAGCCCATTCACTCTCTCGAGCTGAATGTGTGGGAAATGGCCTAGGATTCACTCTCTCTATCTGAACCCACGATGACCCAATAACCACCGGCTATCGATTTAGTAGTCTTAGTTTTAAAAACTCTCTCTCTAGCAAGCCAAAAACACTAAGATGAAATCATATTTGCAAGTACAATCCCATTAAGTTCAAACACAACTACTAAGCAAAATCACATTTACACAGCAAATAGACTAACAATAAATAATACCCAACAAGAAATTTAACATATATTCACAAAATCACACCCCAAGAATTGGGGTTTTAGATAGACATAGAGAAAAGGAAGAAAATGATACCAAATTGAAGTAACATCAACTGGGATTGATTTATATTCACTTCAATCGAGTCTAAGATGAAGAATATTCAACACCCACTTCCAATTTCTTGGAATTAGAACTCTTCAAATCTTCAAAAGCTAAGCAAAAATGTTCTCTACTTGAAAACTTAGAAAATAAAATGTTGTCTCTGAAATTGCATACTAATATAAAATGTAAAAAAAATGTGATGTGAAGGATCACTCGGCGTAGTTAGTCGGGATCACCGATGCACTCGGCGATCCGCCCTTTTGTCTGCTTCATCGCCTTTTAGCTTTTGCCTTCAGCATCTTCGCATTCTGGATCATTGGGCGATATAGTGCTGCTTCGCGAAACTGTTTGGTGATGCGCAGACTGCTCCCTTTCATCACCAACTTGATATTTTCCTTCAGGGCTAAGCACACTGGAACTTTGGCGAGGTTTAGGGCGAATTCGGTAATTCACCTAATGCATTAGGCGATCCTTAGGCCTTCTTTTCTTCATCTTTTCAGCCGTTTTGTTCCTTTTTGCCAAGTAGTGTCCATGCTTTGCCTCAAACTCCAAATACCTGAAACTTAAGGATTTGCAACAGTTATTGAGATAAAATATGCATTTGAGGACACTAATTCTATTAAAATGAAGCCCTAAATGAGTCCAAATTGTGGACTTATCACTTTCGCATCAGTTATTATTATTCTCAGTATGCTCAGGTCATGTCAGCAGGGTTAGCTTGGGGTCACTTGTGATCCTTGGTCCCGTGTCCGCGTCTCGGGGGTAGCTCGGGCGTGACAAACTTGTTATCCAAGCACTAGGTTTAAGTGCCCTAGGATGTTTGGAAAGCCGCACTAGGTAGAGTTGTTTTCATGGGTGTGTAGTGCGCACCACATTTAATGAGAGGGAGGCTACAAAATGTATTAGGAAAATCTTCATTTTCTTGTTACTCTTATTGTACGTGAGGTATGATCAAATTCCTTATTTTGACTTATCGTTTTGCATTTCAGATCATGCCTCATCGTAGAGCTAACACCAGGAATGTGAATGCTAGGAACGCAAACGCAGCTCCTCCAGTCCCAGATCAGGAAGTTTTGAATGCAGAGTTCTGGAATGCCATTCAGATGTTGGTTTAGAGTGTGGCCAACCAGAACAACCAGCGAGCTCTAGTTCCGGCAAATGCTAATGTTAGATCAGCTGCAGCCAGAGTGTGAGATTTTGTTAGGATGAATCCGCCAGAGTTCTTAGGATCGCATATTGGTGATGATCCTCAAAACTTCATTAATGAGGTCAAGAAGGTGTTTGAAGTGATGCATGTAGCTGGGAATGATCGGGTTGAGTTAGCATCTTACCAACTGAAGGATGTAGCTTATATCTGGTATACTCAGTGGAAAGAGAACAAGGGTACAGATGCAGCTACTATCACTTCGGATTGCTTTACTGAGACCTTTCTAGACAGGTTTTTCCCAAGGGAGCTAAGGGAGGCAAAAGCTTAGGAATTTATGAACTTAAGGCAAGGTAGCATGACAGTCCAAGAGTATGGGCTCAAGTTTACCCAACTCTCCAGGTATGCTCCTCACATGGTTGTTAATTCCAAGGCCCAAATGAACAAGTTTCTTTATGGAGTGTCAGACTTGGTGAAAATAGAATGTAGGAATGATATGTTGTTGGGAGATATGAACATCTCTAGGCTTATGACTCACGCTCAGCAGGTTGAGGGTGATAAGCTTAGGGAACAGGCCAAGGAGAACAAAAAGGCTAGGACTGGAAACTATGAGTATTCTCAACAAAAGTCCGATTGTGGAAATCGCTCGCTGGGTCAGCAAAAATTTTCAGCTTTAGTACCTTCATCATCTAGTGTTTTGTCCTCCAAGTTCAGACAAGATCAGAAAGGTAGGGCATCAGGCTCTAAGTCTCAGGGGAGTGTTACAGGTACCAAAACCTACCCACCGTGTCCTAAAAATGGTAAGAACCATCTGGGCGAGTGCCTTGCAGGAAAGGAAGGATGCTTTGGGTGTGGTCAGTCTGGTCATAGGTAGAGAGATTTTCCTTTTAAATAGGGTCAAGGAGGCAATGCTAATCGAGCCCAGTCTACAACGTCAGCAGCACCAGCAGGTCACCGGACTCAGCAGGGTAACTTATCTGGTACAGGTGGCAGACAGCACCAAAACAGGCTCTATGCTCTTGCAGCTTGCCAGGATCAGGAAGATTCTCTTGATGTAGTCACTGGTACGTTATGAGTCTTTGATCTTGATGTTTATGCGTTGTTAGATCCAGGGGCTACTTTGTCTTTTGTAACTCCTTATATAGCGGTCCAATTCATTATTAGCCTAGAAACTCTCTCAGAATCCTTCTCAATCTCTACTCCAGTCGATGACCCAGTTATAGCTAGACGGGTATACAGAAATTGCCCTGTCATGGTCTGTCAGAAAGTCACCTCAGTAGATCTTGTAGAGTTAGAAATGGTAGACTTTGATATCATTCTAGGTGTGGATTGGCTACATTATTGTTATGCCTCAGTCAATTGTAGAACTAGCATTATTTGTTTTCAGTTTCCAGACGAACCAATCTTAGAATGGAAGGGTAGTAGCTTAGCGCCTATGGGTCGATTCATTTATTACCGTAAGGCCAGAAAGCTGATCTCTAAGGGTTATCTCTATAAACGAGTTCGGGTTAAGGATTCAAGCTTTGAACCCTCAACCCTTGAGTTAGTCCCAGTAGTCAATGAGTTTCCAGAAGTGTTTCAAGAAGATCTTCCTGGAGTTCCTCCCGAAAGGGAAATCGACTTTGGAATTGATCTATTTCCAGATACCTAGTCTATTTTTATTCCTCCTTACAGGATGGCTCCAGCTGAACTTAAGGAATTGAAAGAGCAGTTGAAAGACCTTCTAGATAAGGGATTCATCTGACTTAATATTTTGCCATGGGGTGCACCGGTGTTGTTCATGAAAAAGAAGGATGGTTCTCTCAGAATGTGCATTGGCTATAGGCAGCTGAATAAGGTCACAATCAAGAATAAGTATCACATCCCCAGGATTGATTACTTGTTTGACCAACTTCAGGGTTCTAGTCATTTCTTAAAGATAGACCTCAGATCGGGTTATCATCAGCTCAGGATCAGAGATAGTGACATTCCGAAGACAACCTTCATAACTCGATATGGTCATTATGAATTTGTAGTTATGCCATTTGGACTAACCAATCCTCCTGCAGCTTTCATGGATTTGATGAACACAGTGTTTAAGCAGTATTTGGACTTGTTTGTTATCGTCTTTATTGATGATATCCTCATTTATTCTAGGAATGAGGAAGAACATGCGAGTCAATTGAGGGTTGTTCTGCAAACTCTCAAAGATTGTCAATTATTATTTGTTAAGTTCAGTAAGTGCAAATTTTGGTTGCAGTCAGTTGCTTTCCTTGGGCATATTGTGTCTAGTGAAGGGATTCGAGTAGATTCCCAGAAAATAAAAGCAGTGAAACAATGTCCCAGACCTACCTCTCCTGCAGATATCAGAAGTTTCTTGGGTCTAGCGGGTTATTACAGACGGTTCGTGGAAAGATTTTCATCCATAGCCTCACCATTGACTATGTTGACTCAGAAAATGGTCAAGTTTGGATGGTCAAATGATTGTGAGAAAAGCTTCGCAGAATTGAAAAATAGGTTGACTACAGCTCCTGTTTTGACTCTACCAGAGGGTTCAGACAGTTATGTGATTTATTGTGATGCATCCAGAGTCGGCCTAGGTTGTGTGTAGCTAGGTAAGGTTATAGCCTATGCTTCTAGATAGATTAAGGTGCATGAGAAGAATTATCCGACTCATGAATTCGAGTTTGTAGCAGTGGTGTTTGCACTCAAGATTTAGAGACACTACTTGTATGGTGTTCATGTAGATGTGTTCACAGACCATAAGAGCCTCCAGTATGTGTTCACTCAGAAAGAGTTGAATCTTCTCCAGAGAAGATGGCTTGAGTTCCTCAAGAATTATGATATGAGTGTGCATTACCATCCTGGTAAGGCCAATGTAGGAGCTGATGATCTTAGCCAACTATCTATGAGTAGTGTAGCACATGTTGAGGAAGAAAGAAAGGATCTAGCAAAGGATGTTCACAGGCTTGCTCGTTTAGGACTTTGTCTTATGAGCATATCAGATGGTGGTGTAACGGTTCAGAATGGGGCAAAATCTTCATTGGTAGTAGTGGTTAAGGAGAAGCAAGACAGTGATCCGATATTACTTGAAATAAAGGGTGCAATCCACCAGCAGAGAGTTGAGGTTTTCTCCCAAGGGGGAGATGGTGTACTTCGCTATCAGGGTCGATTATGTTTCCCTAAGGTGGGTGAGTTGAGACAGCAGATTCTTGCAGAAGCCTATAACTCCATGTATTCTATTCATCCAAGTGCCACTAAGATGTACCCTGATCTGCGGGAAGTCTTTTGGTGGAATGGCATGAAGAGGGATATAGCAGACTTTGTGGCTAAGTGCCCCAATTGTCAGTAAGTGAAGGTAGAACATCAGAAATCAGGAGGTATGACTCAAGAGATTGACATTCCTACTTAGAAGTGGGAACTGATCAACATGGATTTCATTACCAGATTACCTCATACTCGCAGAAAACATGACTCAATTTGGGTGATAGTTGACAGAGTTACCAAGTCTTCTCGCTTTTTGGCGGTCAAGACTATAGATTCGGTGGAGGACTACGCCAATCTTTACATTAATGAGATTGTCAGATTTGATGGGGTTCCTTTGTTTATCATCTCAGATAGAGGTCTTCTATTTACGTATCATTTCTGGAAGTCATTTCAGAAAGGTCTTCGTTCTCAGGTTAATCTTAGCACAACATTTCATCCATAGATGGATAGTCAAGCAGAGCGTACCATTCAGACCTTAGAGGACATGCTGAGAGCTTGTGTGATCGACTTCAAAGGTAGTTGGGATGATCACCTTCCTCTTATAGAGTTCGCCTACAATAATAGCTACCATTCCAGCATTCAGATGGCCCCCTATGAGACATTGTATGGGCCTAGATATAGATCTCCAGTTGGTTGGTTTGAAGTAGGTGAAGCAGCCTTGATAGGGACAGATTTGGTTCTTGATGCTATGGAGAAAATGCAACTCATTAGAGATAGACTTAAGACAGCCCAGAGTCGCCTAAGTCTTATGTAGGTGTAAGTAGAAGGGAACTAGAGTTCCAAGTGGATGATTGGGTCTTCCTGAAGGTGTCACCTATGAAAGGGGTGATGAGATTTGGCAAGAAAGGGAAGCTCAATCCCAGATATGTAGGCCCTTACCGGATCTTGAAAAGGATTAGTAAAGTGGCTTATGAGTTAAAGTTTCCAGTAGATCTAGTAGCAGTGCATCCAGTTTTCACGTTTCGCTATTGAAGAAGTATGTGGGTGATCCAGCATCCATAGTGCCATTAGAGAGTGTGGCTGTGAAATATAGTCTTTCTCATGAGGATATACCAGTTGAGATTCTTAATCGTCAGGTTAGAAGGATGAGAAACAAAGAAGTTGTTTCAGTCAAGGTTTTGTGGAGGAGTCAGTCCGTAGACGGAGCTACTTGGGAAGCAGAAGCAACCATGAAGTCTAAGTATCCTCACCTCTTTCCTTCCGATTCCACTCCAGCTTAAGGTAATAGTTCCTCTTCAGTTTTTCAGTCATTCATGCATAAAATCAGTCTTAGTATCATGTTCCTTCAAATTGTACTTGCATTTTCAGCGTATTTGCATGTTTTTGGAACTTAGTTCAGTCAGAAATCAGGTTCCAATGTTTAGTAGTAGGGTTGCAACTCATCCCCTCGATTTTAGCTAGTTTAGTCTTCATTCGAGCACGAATGATCCCAAGGGGGAGATATTGTAACACCTCAAAAACCAGACCTATAAAAAAATTGCAGAAACTTACCTGAAGCAGTGAACCACGGTAGGGTTCGCAGACCGTGATATGGTCCACGGTCCATTGACTTGCCCGTGGTCAGGACTTGGACTCCACCAGGTCCAAGCATCATACCACGGGACCCTCTACAGGCTGTGGTCTTGATGACGGGCCGTGGTGGCCCTCATAGAGGCTAACCAGTAGGCCCCATAAACTAGCCCTCAGACACCCCTTGCCCAAGTAAGGACCACGGGGACCTTCACGGTCTGTGGTCCTGAAGACGAGTCGTGGGGCCATCCGTGAAACCTAACCAGTAGCCCCCCTCACCAGTCCCTTAGACCCCCACGCCCAAATGAAGACCACGAGGACCTTCATGGTCCGTGGTCTTTCAAACGAGTCGTGGGAGGGTCCGTGAAGATAGGACCTCAGGCAACCGGACTAAGTGAGGACCACGGGGACCTTCACGGCCCGTGGTCCCTCACACTGTCCATGGAAGGGGCTGTGCTCAGCCCGTTAGTAGTTTAAGTCAGGGGTTTTTTGGTCTTTTTTTATTGCGTTGGACCCCTAAACTACGTCGTTTTGACCCTAAACTATGTGGTTTTGCCTAGTTTTAGCCTAGAAACATAACTAGAACTTAGCTAAGTCAGATCTTTCATCAAAAACATAGAAAATTAGAGCATAAAGAGGAGCAAAGGTCGAGCAACCCTAGTTCAAGAACGCAGCAAGATTCCATCAATTCCAGCCCCAAAATCGAAAGATTTCTCCGTGAAATTCATCACCAGGTATGTGGGATTTCACTAGTAGGTTCCTTTCGCCTATCAGGTCCCTAGTTTTCAGTCAAATTCTTGATTCCCTTATCATAACTAGACCTAGGGTTTTCAGAACTTCAGCAGATCATCATGAATTAGTTAACTTAATATTCCAAATCAGATTATTATGTTATTACGTCGTTTCTTGCATGAATTTTAGAACCCTGGCTATGTATTTCTTTAGTTCTTGAATTACAAATGCTAGGTCAGATATTTCAGTTATTTCAGATACACATGCCTCAATTTTGAATGTGTCATTATCAGTATATTATAGCGCATTCTCAGTTTTTATGTTAGTTCGAGCTATCCAGTACATTTCAGAAACTCAGTCAAAATGTGTTAATCAACTTAAACTCTTGGAGTAGCATATTACCGAGTTAGACTAGGTTAAGTCACCTATATGTCCCAGAACTACAAGCCACGTAGGTTGTAAGTCTCCTCTGTGGGCCTCATTTTAGTGATCACGCCAGCATGCCTCTATACCTCAGACAGGGTATATTGGGTCCTCTCGATGGGCCATATACATCGGACTCTACGTTTAGCTCATGTTGTTTTATTATCGGTTATTAGTAGCTCCTACAGTTCAGTCAAATTTTTTTGCATTGATCACATTTCAGTGCAGTCAGCATTCAGTCTCAGTATGTTATAAATTTGGTCATTGTATTCAGTTAGCCCAGTATTCAGTATCTATATCATGTTCAGATTATACTCTTGCTTATTTGCTCGTTCAGTTATATGTTTATTTCCATTTTACTCTATCTTGCATGCTCAGTACCCTTCAAGTACTGACGCATACTATGCGCTACATCTTCTTGTGATGTAGGTTCAGGTCCTCAGCAGTCAGATCATGCATAGACCGATTCCCAATCTTCAGCTTAGCAACATCAGTGGTGAGTCCTCATTCTTCGAGGACTAATGACATGTTTATCTTATCGCTTTAGTCTTTAGTTTTAGTTTTGTTAGATCTAGTTGGGGCATGTCCCAACATTTCTAGTCAGTTTAGAGGCTTGTTTCAGACATAGTTAGATTCAGCTTAATATTTGAGTTTGATATTTCTCTTATATTAAACTCTCCGATTTGATATATTTAGTTTTAGTATATGGGTAATCCCCATTATTTCAGACTCTTTATTATTTAGCTTCCGCAACAGTTATTATTATTATTCTAAGTATGCTCAGGTCATGCCAGCAGGGTTAGCTTGGGGTCACTTGTGATCTTAGGACCCGTGTCCGCGTCTCGGGGGTAGCTCGGGGCGTGACAGCTAATGTGTTATTTGATTCAGGTTCTACTTATTCATATGTATCCGTGCAATTTACCTCAGAATTTGCTATGATTTGTGATATACTTGATGCCCCCATCCATGTCTCTACCCCAGTTGTAAAGTTTTTCATAGTCACCCATGTCTATCGTTCTTGTCCTATTTTGTTTATGGGTTTCCAGACTTGGGCTGATTTGGTGATTTTGGATATGATTGACTTTGATATAATCTTAGGTATGACTTGGTTATCCCCCTATTATGTTGTGCTTAATTGTAATACTAAGTTTGTAACTCTAGAAATTCTGGGAAGGGAAAATTTAGAGTGGGAAGGGGTGTACAAGCCTAAGCAAGCTAAAATCATATCCTCCATTCGGGCTAGGCAACTAGTAGGGCAGGGTTGTTTGGCTTATTTGGCTCATATTAGGGATGTTGAGGTTGAGACTCCATCTATTGAGTCTATCCCTATGGTGTCAGAATTTAGAGACGTGTTTCCTAATGTCTTGCATGGTATGCCTCCGGATAGAGACATAGATTTCTGCATTGATTTAGAACCTGGTACTCGTCCCATTTCCTTCCCTCCATATCGCATGGCTCCGACAAAATTAAGAGAGTCTAAGGCTCAAATCCAAGAGCTCCTTGATAAGGGATTTATTCGTCCTAGTGCTTCCCCATGGGGTGCTCCAGTTTTGTTTGTTAAGAAAAAGGATCGTAGTATGAGAATGTGTATAGATTATCAGCAATTGAATAGGGTCACTATTCGAAACAAGTACCCTTTGCTTCGAATAGATGATCTTTTTGACCAATTGCACGGTGCATCAATTTTCTCCAAGATTGATCTAAGGTCTGGCTACCATCAGTTGAAAATTAGGCCTGAGGATGTGTCAAAGACGGTGTTTAGAACCCGTTATTGACACTATGAGTTTCTAGTTATGTCATTTGGTTTGACAAATGCGCCTGCAGTTTTCATAGGTTTGATGAATGGGGTGTTCAAGCCATTCCTTGACTCATTTGTTAGTCTTTATTAATGACATTTTGGTCTATTCGAAAAGCTAGGAAGAGCATGCCGACCATCTTCGTATTATTTTAGGTGTTCTTGGGAAACAAAGGTTGTATGTTAAATTTTCTAAGTGTAAATTTTGGTTGACTTCGGTTGAATTTTTGGGGCATGTAGTTTCAAAAGAAAGGGTAATGGTAGATCCTCAAAAGATTGAGGTGGTTAAGAATTGTGTTCGGCCTAGCTCTGTGACGGAAGTTAGGAGTTTTGTGGGGCTCACTAGCTATTACCACCGATTTGTGAAGAACTTTGTTTTTATTGCCACTTACTTGACTAATTTGACCAAAAAGGAGATACCATTTGAATGGACTAAAAAATGTGAGGAGAGCTTCCAAAAGCTCAAGACTCTCTTGACCACCGCGCCTATTCTAACATTACCGATTGAAGGTAAAGATTTTATTGTTTATTGTGATGCTTCACATTCTAGTTTGGGTGTTGTGTTGATGTAGGATAAGAATGTTATAGCTTATGACTCGCGTCAATTTAAGGTGCATGAGAGAAATTATCCAACACATGATTTGGAGTTGGCAGCGGTAGTGTTTGCTCTTAAGATCTGGTGGCATTACCTCTATGGTGTTAAGTGTGAAGTGTTTACTAATCATCATAGTTTGCACAATGTGTTCACTCAAAAGGATCTGAATTTGAGACAACGAAGGTGGATGGAGTTACTTCAAGATTATGATGGCACTATTTAATACCATCCAGGTAAGGCTAATGTAGTGGCAGACGCTTTGAGTCGAAAAGCGGTGAGTATGGGTAGTTTAGCTTGCTTGAGTGTAACTAAGAGACCTTTGGCTAAAGAAATTCAGACCTTAGAGTCTAAATTCATGCAATTGGGCATCTCAGAAAAAGGTCGGGTGTTAGCTAGCATTGAAGTAAGGGCCACGTTTATGTAAGAGATCAAGGCCAAACATTTTGAGGATGAAAATTTGAATGAACTTAAGAAGAAAAGTGTGATTGGTAAGGCACAAGAGACCACTCTAGATGCGGAAGGTGTGCTCAGTTTTAGAGGAAGAATTTGTGTTCCTCGAGTTGATGACTTGATTCAGAAATTGTTGGCAGTCTCATGGTTCGCGATATTCCATTCAGTCGAGGGTGACCAAGACGTACCGAGACTTGAAGTGAATTTATTGGTGGTCGGGCATGAAGAAGGATATAGCGGAGTTTGTGCGTAAGTGTCAAAATTTTAAAGAAGTCAAATATGAACACCGAAGGCATGCAGGTTTGGTTCAAAGAATGCCAATTCCAAAATGGAAGTGGGAGAGGATAGCCATGGATTTTGTAGTTGGTCTTCCTAAGACTTTGGGGAAGTTTGATTCTATTTGGGTAGTGGTTGATAGATTGACTAAGTCAGCCCATTTTATTCTGGTAAGAATAGATTATAATGTTGAGCAATTGGCTAAGGTTTATGTGAAAGAGATAGTGAGGTTGCATGGGGTGCCCCTTTCTATCATCTCAGACCGTGGTACGTAATTCACATCCAAGTTTTGGAGGCAGTTACATGATGAATTGGGCACACAACTCACTTTTAGTACAATCTTTCTGGTAAGAATAGATTATAATGTGGAGCAATTGGCTAAGGTTTATGTGAAAGAGATAGTGAGGTTGCATGGGGTGCCCCTTTCTATCATCTCAGACCGTGGTACTCAATTCATATCCAACTTTTGGAGGCAGTTACATGATGAATTGGGCACACAACTCACTTTTAGTACAATCTTCCATCCACAGATGGACGGACAGTCACAGAGGACTATTCAAGTGTTAGAATACATGTTGAGGGCATGTGTGATTGATTTTGAAGGGCATTGGGACAAGTTCTTACCTTTGTGTGAGTTCTCTTATAATAATAGTTATCACTCCAGCATTGATATGGCATCATTATTTGAGGCATTATATGGGAGGGGATGTATATCACCCATAGGATGGTTCGAGGTTGGAGATGTGAAACCTTTAGGGGTTGATTTAGTGAAGGATGTTCAAGATAAGGTGTGGAGTATTCAAGCTAAGCTTCTAGCAGCCCAGAGTAGACAGAAGAAGTATGCAGATCATAAGGTAACCTTTCAGACTGGTGAGAATGTTCTTCTTAAGGTATCACCCATGAAAGGGGTGATGAGATTAGGCAAGAAAGGCAAGCTAAGTCCACGATATATTGGTCCCTTTGAGATTCTTGAATGTGTAGGGCCAGTGGCTTATAGATTGGCTTTACCTCCTAACCTATTAGGAGTTCATCTGGTATTTCATGTGTTCATGTTAAAGAGATATCATGGTGACGGTAATTATATCATTAAGTGGGACTCAATTGTACTAGACAAGGACCTCCAATATGAGAAGGAACCGATTGCAATTCTTGATCATGATGTGCGTAAGCTGAGGACCAAGGAGATTAAGTCCGTGAAATTCAATGGAAGCATCATCCAGTTAAGGAAGATACTTCGGAAACCAAGAAGGACATGCAGACAAGTATCCCTAATTATTAATCGATTCAGGTACTACTCCATTCTTTTTTCAGCCTGTTTTTCCTGAGTTTGTCACTCGAGGATGAGTGATGGGTAAATTGGTATCTATTTTAATGACCGGGTTACGTCGTTATAGAAAAGCCAGGGGGAAAAAAATTGGGCCGGAAAACTTTTTCGTAGTAACTTGAACCTAGTCCATATTTGGATGAAATCGGAGTCAGCAAGGTCCAGGGAAATCTGGTAACAATTGGGAGATTTAATTATGATTTTGATTAAATGAGTAGATAGCAAAGACGTTAAGGAATCTGTATGACTTTACGGAATTGAATTCGGCTGATTAGAACTCTCAAAATGGATCTTAGCGTGAACGGGTAGTTTCTGAGTGTCGTTGGTTGAAGGTGTGTTGTGAAATGAGGACTTGGAAGTATTAATTTTGCTCATTGGTTCCGTGCAAGCCACTGAGGTGGTATTTCTGCAGCTAGGGTGGGGTCGCTATAGTGTAACGACTCGCAAAATGATAGGTTGATCTAGAGCCTCATCATGTGGGGATTGGTATAGATTCAAGTTGACGATTGGCAGCATGGTTGCCCAAGTGACTTGGTGATGCACCAAATTGTACTTGGATCGCCCAGTGGGTTGTCCCTTCTAGCCATGCTACTGGAAAAATGGGAGAGATGGGTTGACGGTCGCCCAATGGGTTGGCGATTCACCCATTGACCCTCCCCTTCGACTACTAAACTTCCCATTTAGTGAGCCTACTAGAACTTTGGGCGAACCAAGGGCTCATTAGGTGAGTCGCCTACTGCCCTTGGCGAGCCAAGGGTGCTAAAGGGCGAGCTTCAGCGTGGATCTCCTTAGTTTTTAAGTTTTAAGTTAGGATCTTTATGTAATCTTTCCAAAACATGAACCCACACTTTCCCACTCTTTTCCTAATAAGTATAAATACTTTTTAAGGTCAAATTCCTTCAATTTTAATTACTCCTACTTAATAAAAGAATAAACCCTAGAACTCCACCCATCTCTCAATATTTCTTTCTCTAGAGTTTCTCCATAGAAGAACGCCAAGAACTTGAATATTAGGGCTCAAGAATCCATCTCCTCAAATCCAATCCATGGGCAAAGCTTCAATTAAGGTATGGGAACCTTGATTCATGGAATACTTTCCTCCATGAAGCCCTCTCAACTCAATTTCGAAAATGGGTTTTATTGTTCAAAAACTAGGGTTTTCATTCTAGTCTAGGTTCTTCCTAAAAACGTTTTCATTATGTTATTTGATGTATATTATGGATAATTTGACGTTTTAAAGGTGATTTTATAGTAAAATCCCCATGAACCCATGAACTATCCCATGACCTCAATTTCATGAATTTCAATGAAGGTATTGATGCAAGGTGATTTCTACTATGTATTGTGGTTATGTTAATTTGGTTATGAAACCTTGCCTTATTCATGT
>JAJOOR010042012.1:0-15445 GCA_036250505.1 Solanum acaule
TAATTTGTGTGTGTGCACGCGTGCATGTGCGTGCAAAGTTACTAGCAAACGAGCAATTTTGATCTTTTTCTTGATAGCCTTCTCAATTACTCCACACAATTTTTCATTTTACAAAATATCTAATTATTTTTTTCATACTTTCGACTAGAATATGGTTAAGCAGTACCGAGTTGATGGTGATGAGGATGCAACATTAATGGATGTTCCTATATTTTTTATTGCATTGGAAAAAGCAAACGCTGATGTTTTGTAAGTTTGCTTTGGAAAAGTTCCTCCAATTATAAGTTGTTTGTTTTTGTTCCTTTTAATACATGTACAAAAATCTTTTGATGAATTACTAAACAAAATTTTAATATTAATTAATTAATAATAATAATAATAATAATATTAATAATAATAATAAATCTAGTGTAATCCCACCAAATGGGATATGGGGAGAATAAAGTGTACACATACCTTATCATTACCTTTGAGGTAGAGTTTTTGTTTCTGATAAACCCTTTAGCTTAATAAAAACACAGACCAAAGAAGTGTGTGTGTATATATATATATATATATATATATTAGTAACAACAATAATACTTATAAAGGTCGATCGCTAACAAGCTAAATCTAGAGTTTCATTCAAAATTAACTATACAAATACGTCGAACACAGTTATAGGCCTGACCAAGCCTCATAGATAGAAGTAGAAGAAACATACTTCATCGTATTGTGTTGGCCAGGTTATGATCTTTTAAAATATAAAATAATGATGCTTCAATATCTTGTGTACCACTTGATAACAAAATGTTGATGCTCCCCACTTGTCTAGATAATTACCTTTTGAGAATAGATATTGGATAAATTTGAATTTCATAAATATTGTTTTGGTTGCAAAATGAGATTATACCAAAAAATATGCATTACATGCATACACACATTTGAACAGAGAAGGCAAAATTGGATCATCAATAATATTTCTCGTCCAGGTGGCTTAATAATAGATTATGTAAGTTTCCTTTCGAATAATCTGCATGTTTTCCTGCCAACAAAAATGATTATGTATATTTTCTTTGATGATATTTTGACAAAATAAGCATTTAATAATTATTGATAAACAGGTACACCATCATTTGGAGACAAAAAAAAGTTTCGATCTTTGGTAGAAGTGTATAAATTTGTTGTATATGGGGAAGTTCCTGAAATAACAAACAAATCAAGAGAAAATGAAGAAACATCGCAGGTTAGCTCAAAAAAATCATATTAAAATGCATAATGAGATTGAATCTTTTATACATTATCATTAAAATGAATTAATTTGCAGGTGACACCGAGACGTAAACCACATGTGCGCGGTAAAAAGTTGATAAAAAATTATGTAGTTGGAACATGTACTGAATATTATAATGGGGGTATACATTAAAATCGGGGAGAAGCTAACTACTTATCTGAATGTGACATCCATTCCAACATTGGTAAGCTAGTTCCTATCTATATATATTGGTATTATTGTTGTTGTCTTCACATTCATTATCTTTGCCTTAGTTAATTTTTATAATTTTTTAATGGCCAGAAATAAAGAGAAAAAGAGGAAACAAAGATTTATATGGTCATCAACAGGTGAACTTGGGAGATGATACAACACGTGTTAACTCAGGAGATGCTACATTAAGTACTCCAATACAGTCTTTTCTTTACCTTTGGAATTTTGAGCTCATACCCGAGGCACACAATGGAAATCTTTCCTAGAAAAAATGTTATTGTATTAGTTATTCAACTTAATATTTTTAAAAGTTATCTTTCTTAGGGTATTTATGAAACCTATTGAATTCTGAATTTGTATTGTAATGTGCATTATATTTAAAGTTTGGTTTTACCATTTCTAAGACTAACAATTTTGTTTAGAAAAACTTATTGTACTCTTTTTGTCCTAATATTATTGTCCATATTACTAAGTTAAAAAACAATAAAATTGGTTTAAATGTTGATTGAACTTCTTCCTCCTCCTCCTCCTCCTCTTCTTCCTCCTCTTCCTCCTCTTCCTCCTCCTCCTCTTCTTCCTCCTCTTCCTCCTCTTCCTCCTCTTCTTCCTCTTCTTCTTCCTCTTCTTCTTTAATGACACTTTATCAACATATCATGATTTTTGATGATACTAATATGATAGAGGGCTTCATAAAAATAATTATAATTTTTCTAGGAGAGATAAACTCATCATAGATAATGCTATATTTTCTCAGTTTTGGATAAACTTGTTGATTTGTAATGATATTCGTGAAAATGATTATTATATCAAGACAATGGATGAAATGAATCTTGAATATTTTTGTATCACCAAGAATTTCTATGGGAAAACATATGTTATATATAAGTTCCCTTCTTTAACTTCTAGCTTGTATTATACAAAGATTAGTGCAATTGAGACACATCCTATATCAAACCAAAAATTTACTAATCTAAATATTTTTGTACTTTGGCATTATTGTGTGCGACATCCTAGATTTATAATGAGAAGATGAATTATAAGAAAATCAATTGGACATTCATAACGTGAAGATTCGTTTAAATGGTGAATTTTCTTATTTGTTGTCAAGACAAGTTAATTATGAGAATATCACCAACAAAAGTTGTGATTGTGTCCCCTACATTTTTATAACGTATACATGAGAATATTTGTGGACTTATTCATCCACCTAGTGGATCATTTAAACACTTTATGATCCTAATAGGTGCTTCTTCTAGATGGTCGCATGTCTGGCTATTGTCATCTTACAATTTGTCCCTTGCAAAATTGTTGGGACAAATATGAAGATTATAGGCACAGTCTAATAATAAGATCTAATATATTTGCCTTGATAACACTACATAGCTTTTATCCCATGTTTTTAAAGATTATTGCCTATTAATTAGATAAAAACTGAACACTTTGTAGCTCATGTACATACTCAAAATGGCCTTGTTGAGTTATTAATTAAACATCGATAGTTGATATCAGGACCATTATTTATGAAAACTAGATTTTCCATATTTATGTGGGGTCATACGATTCTGCATGCTGCAACACTTGTTTGTCTTAGACTGATAAATTATGATATGTTTTCTTTAATGCTGTTGATTTTGGATCAAGAACCTGATGTATTCTATTTAAGAATTCTTAGATGTGTCGTTGATACACCTATACCTCTTTAATGAAGTATAATACGGTCATTGCCATATCTAGAAACCAAATAGGTTAGAGTCGAATCTCATAGGAAATAAGGCACGAACTATGTCACGACTCAAAAATGGACGTAATGGGACTTGTCTATTCCCACCAAGACAAGTCACTCTCAACCCAACCAAACGAAAGAAATGCAGAAACATAAACAAAAACAAGATAAAAGCGAAAAAACTTATTCATTTTATAATAACCCCAAAACCTAGTTATCACTGTACAATTCACTAAAGCATAAAGTACGAAAATGAAAGATTATTACAAGTCTCAATATCTTTGTTTCTGAAAAATGAAGACTAACATAAAGGAAAAAAGGGCTCGCCGGGATGACAAATACCTACCTCTCAAAGTCCTTCAACAATCCTGGAGTATAGAAGAAGAGCAATCACACAGAACAAGGCTCAGCCCCTACAGAAGTGTAGAAGCAACGAGTGATTACAAATAAATACAGTACTCAGCATAATCAAATAAACAAGGTAAAATTATCTAAAAATAATTACTCTTTTCATCCCAACCGAACCTCCTCAACCTACAACCTTTATAGAAATCAACCCAACCTAATCGTTCACAATACATTGTTCACAAGTTCTCATAATTATAGTCCAGTAGTCACAGTCCATCAATCATCAAATATCAAATATAACAATCACAAGGGTCAAATGTATAACTCACAAGTTCAAGTTCATCAAAGCACATTAATCAATTACACTGAACACAAAATACCAAGATTTGTCATTCTAAATATCAATTGGAACTCGTGGGAATCACCATAGTTCATGAACTCGCTAGTAATGACCTCGACATCAGTATCACTCCCGATAATGACCTTGACATCCGTAACACTCGACAAAAATGACCTCAACATCAATTGCACTTGTCGTAAATGACCTTATCATCAATAGCACTTGACGGAAATGACATCGGCATTAATAACACTTACTGGAAATGACCTCGACATTAATAAGAATCACATATCACATCACGATGCATAAAAATCAATGAAAATAAACAATGTCACACAACAAGGAAAAGACAATAATTCAAACAATTCAAGTCCACAATAATACCATCAAAGCATTTCATCAACCAACACATTACAACTCAAAACAAGGCAAGTTCATAAGTATCATGATCAACACGTTGCCTTTTATTTATCCCCATCTTTATTTATTAAGATTAGACATGTAGAACAATAAACCCTTTACCTAATTCCTATTACTCCTGAACACATCCAATGAACAAAAATACACAAACCAACTAAATTTACGAAGTTTAGGAAATCACTTACCTCAATTCAATCAAATAGTCAATCCAAGACTTGAGTTTTCCCCTTCCGAACAATATCCAATGCCCCACAATCTATTTTAATCAAGTAACCAAAATAAGATTACAGAAATAACAACTCTCAATTCTTACATTTTGAAAAATGGGTCATTAAACTCAAAAATCCAATTCCAAAAATGATGTCCTAATCCCAAAATGATTACTTGATAACATTACCCAAGACATTTCAAACTCATTGGTCAAAACCATTTTTTAAAAGGAATTAAAATCATTTTACTATAACCATTGGAGTTAAGAACACAAGTTCTTGAAAAAACTTGTAATTTGGAAATCAAAATCACAAGTTTTGATGTTAAAATCCATAAATAACCAAAGAGAAATTAACTTTTAGGGTGGTCACAAAAGGTTACCCAAATGATTTAGCATAAGAAACCTCTTCAAAATCGCTTCCAAGGGTTTTATAAAGCTCAAAAGTGGACAAATGTCTAAAACCCCAAAAATGGTAGGCATAAACCCCAACTGATGTCACTTAAGCGAATCCTGCAAAAATAGAGGGTCTTGCTTTTGTGAAACAGACTTCGCTTAAGAGACCATCACTAAAGTGAACTCTGATTCGCTTAAGCGAACCCTCTGGGAGCCGGGCCTTTGTTTCAGCGATCACACCTTCACTAAAGCAAAAGTCACTTAAGCGGAAGTCCTATCACAAAAGTGAACGGTAGAGAACTCAGGCACCAGAAAATCAGCCAACACTCAAAACATCTAAAGGACCCTCAGGGTTCTTTTAGAGCCCCGTACACACAAACCATATATGAAACTGACTATACTCAATTTTTCGACCATAATGGAACCATCAAAACATAAATGTGAGGTCTTCTTGAGTCGAAACTCATTAATGTCACACCCCGAGCCTACCCCTTGGATGTGGCCGACACTAAAGAACCATTACTGTCCCCAAGCGAACCCTTGCCATGGCTAAACTGTCAGTGGAAGACTTAATCATCAATAAAGGAACTCAAAAGAAAGTTTTTAACTCAAAAGTCTCAAATACTTAAACTCAGAATGTTTTAGAAATAAACATTCAACTAGCAAAGAAACAACTCAAGTCTCAACATAAACAACTAAAAATGAAAAGACTCATGAACTAATGTTTATCTATCTATGAAGCCTCTAATACTATGAGCGATGTCAAGACAAGACCCCCGATCATCCTAACAAACTGAAATGACAAAACATAATAAAAGGGATCCTCTGAAAGCAAGGAGGCTCACCAAATAACTTTGGAACTCGACTAGATCAACGAAGCACTGGATTAATCCTGGTTACCTACATCTGCATCATAAAATATGCAAGCTAAATGATATCAGTACATGGAATGTACGAGTAAGTGAGGGGAAATCTAACACATGACATAAGCTTGAACTTGAACTGAAGAAACACTTAACTCGTCTCAACTCAACTCAACCTCATTTCAATATAAGGTAATAGAAATAATGTAGTATAAAGAAAAGCTTTAAAACAGTAGATAACAACTCAATGTATTAGAAAATACAATATAAACTCTTTTTGTATGCGAAAATACAAAATAAGAACTATTGGTAGATTCTCTAACTGACAACCATCACTATGAGTTATGTAATGGTACAACGTCTAGCCCACGCTGCCAGAACTGTCCTATACTTTGCCAGGGTATAGAAGTTCTTAACTAAGTGGATCCACTAGTGTATGCTAAAAATCAATAAATAAATCATCTAAAAAGTATGACCATTTTCTACCCACGTTGGCTACATGGTTTATGGAGGCTATGAGTTGTTTGAACTTTCCCCATATCGGTGCTCAATACTACTCCAAAAAATATAACTTAGCTCATTAGGTTTTAAAGAAAACATTTCCTCTTCTTCAACTTTGAGATTATTACTCAAGAGGTTTCTCTAAACAGAGATAATACTGAAAACTGTTCATGAACTCTTTGGAAATCGGTGTTTCCTCTCATCTTAAATGTGAAAACATTTCTCTTGGGAATACTTTGTTCCCATATATTATTTTAAAGACAAAGAACTTAGCTCTACTCTTCCTCAACTCAGTGCTCAAGTCATTTGAAGCAAGTTTTAAAACAATTTATAAAAGACCTCTTGAAATGACTCGAAGAAATTTCAAGACTTGACTCTTAACTCTACCTTGGATTTGAATTATTAATTCAAGGGTTAAGATTTCATGTTATGGATGATCTCTCGATGTTTAGACATAGCTTAGAGTGTAGAAAACAATTAGAAAACATAGGCACGATTCGAGGGAACTCATACAGAAAGAAGGATGAAAGGGTAGGGGACCTAGGGTCCCTGGCGCGCTAAGTGCACATGGCGCAAGACCCTGAACTACAAGAGGGAAGTTGGGGCACATTGAGTGGCGCGGCGCCCCAGAAGACAAACTACAGACACTACTTTTTGGCGCATTGTTGGCGCGGTGCGCCAGTCCCCAACCCAGAATTTTTCGATGAATTTTCTTACTCATTTTCTAACACCCCCAATTTGCCTAGAATCGAATGGTTTCTTTCCCAATCACTTAGATTCGAATATCCCACATTAGTATACGTTAATACACTAGAAACTACCCTCAATATACTCAAAATTATCTCAAGAAATCATCAAACCCATCCTAATTCAAGAACGAAAACAATACTTCAAGAAACTAATCAAGAACTCAAATTCTTCAATCTCAAGAACGAAACTTCACTGAAAATATGATTGGCGTGTGAGTGAATGAACCCAACACTAGGAGAACTCACATACCTTTTAGGGATCAACCCTTGGTGAAAATCTGCAAGAAAAACCTCAAGAACTTGATGAACGATTGAATCTTCTCCTCTCTTTCTTCTCTTCTTGAACTCCTCTCAAAACCCTAGCGTATTTTAGAATTTATAAAACTGAACTAAATCAGGTAAGACCCCTAAATATTACCAAATTTCGTTTTAATTTGAATGGGTAAGGAAACGAACAAAATACCCCTCTTAAATCTGGGTAACTTTACTTAAATGGATAAACCTGACTTCAAACGGGCATATCTCCCTCATACGAACTGAAAGTTAGATAACTCGGTGGCGTTGGAAAGAGGATTCCAAGACCTTTCATTTGATATCTTATGGGCCACCTAAATCGTATTGTACGGAAAGTTATGGTCATTTGAAGTTCACCCAAAACTCATAACTTATGCCTAACTTGCAAAATTTTAGATTTTGCTATTTCCAATTTAGTTCTTTCTATTTTTAGCTCTTCCAAATAACAAGGTGTTATAGTTAAAGTCATAAGAAATGAGCATTAACACCTAAAAAGACCAAATCAAGCTCGAGACCTCTAAAAATTCAACCAAGACTTCAGCGATGCCTAAATTCATCCCCCAAATCCAACAGAACTTTTAGAATTCTGATCTCAGCATCCGAACCCCGACTGTTGACCAAAGTCAACCCAAAGGCTTAAATTCTACAAATTTCTAACTTACGACCTCAAATCCTCGAAAAGACTCTAAATATAAAATTGACAACTCTCTTAGACCGATTTCCACATTCCAGAACTGATAGAATCGATGGATTCCCTTCTGACACTCGAAGCTCCAAAAGACTCTGAAACCACTTTTAAACAACTTAAGCCTTACAAAATCAAAACATATACAAATTCCTAACTTTTTACTCAAAGTTTGAAACCAACTTTCAAAACTCAATCAAAATAAATCAGGGTCAATATCAGGAGGGGTAAAAATGGTAATTTTACAAAACATTTCCAACTATGACCACCCGTGTCATTACATTATCCACCACTAACAACCATGTTCATCTTCGAACATTAAATAAAGAAAGTGCCTAACGCCTCGAAAAGCTGAGGATATCTCACACACATGTTGGACTCTGTATCCTAAGTCGCCTCACAAACTAAATAGTGCTTCCACTGCACCTTCGCTGAATTAATCTCCTTAGACCTAAGCTTTCTAACCTGCCTATCCAAAATGGCTATAGGCTCCTCCTCCAAAGATAAGTTTGGACCTAACTTAACAGAATCAAGAGAAAGCACATAGGACTCATCCAGCTTGTACTTCTAAAGCATAGAGACATGAAAGACATGATGTATAGATGTCAAGCTAGGTGGCAAAACCAACTTACAGGCCACCTCTACCACTCGACTCAAAATCTCAAAAGGTTAAATGAATCTAGGGCTAAGGTTGCCTTTATTTACGAACCTCATCACACCGTTCATGGGTGATACTTGGAGCCATACATGATCACCCTCTATAAAAAAAAATAGGGCTTAAACTCTCCGGTATGCATAACTCTTATGTCGACTATGGGTTGTCAACACTCTATCCTGAATCATACGGACCTGCTGCATAACATCTCTAAGAAAGTTTGTATCCAAAGAGTCCATCTCAGCCAAGTCTTACCAACGGATCACAGATCTACACCATTTTGCATACAACACCACAAATAGGGAAATTTGAATAATGCAATAATAACTGTTATGTAAGTATACTCTGTTAAGGGTATATGTTGATCCCATCTAGCACCGAAATCAATCACACAAGTTCGGAGCATATCCTTCAACACATGAATCGTCTACTCAGATTGACCATCTGTATGAGTATAGAAAGGTGTACTCATATCTAACTGAGAACCCAAACCATTTTGTAAAGCCTTCCAGAAATGGGAGGTGAATAATGAACCTTGATTGGAGATAGTAGAAACAAAAACTCTATGCAGTCGCACAATCTAACTAATATAAATTTGGGCTAAATTCTCATTGTATACTTCACCCGAAACCAAAATAAAGTGGGCTGACTTGGTCAACCTTTCAACTACCACCCAAATAAAAACATAACCATCCACGGTGGTAGGTAGACCCGCAACATGATCTATAATGATCTTCTCCAACTTCCAACTAGGAATATGCATCCTCTGAGATATACTTTTGGGCCGTTGCTTCTCACACTTGACCTCTTGTCAAGTCAAACACCTAGAAACAAAATCAACAATATCCCTCTTTATACCGCACCACCAGTAATGATGGATCAAGACTTGATACATCTTCGCCAATCTCGAATGAATAAAATATCGAGAACAATGGGCCTCCTCAAGAATAAATCTAATCAACTCACCCGTCTTGGGCACAAACATCATGCCTCCGAACCTCAAGACATAATTAGAATCAAGGACAACCTACTTGGCTTCTCCTCTCAACACTTTGTCTCAAATGACACACAACTTCTCATTATCAAACAAGTGATCATCATGAATCTGCCCAACCAAGGAAGAACGGGCCTCTATAAAAATAATTAAACCACAGTCTCTTCACAAATCTGCAATCCGAAGGCTAACCTCTAAACATCTCTAGCCAATGGCCTTTCCTCAACACTGATAGTGGCAAGACTCCGTATACTAGAAGTCTTCCTACTCAAAGCATCATCCACCACATTAGCCTTCCCCAAGTGAGACAAGATGGTAATATCGTAGTCCTTCAATAGCTCAAGTCATCTATACTACCTCAAGTTCAGATTCCTCTGACTGAAGATATACTGAAGACTTTGATTGTGGGTGAAGACCTCATAATAATACCCCATACAAATAATGTCACCATAGCTTAAGCATAACCAATATAGTTTCCAACTCTAAATCATGGGTACGGTAGTCCTTCTGATGGGTCTTTAACTATCTAGAAGCATAGACGATCACTTTCTCCTTTTGCATTAGAACACCACCCAACCCGACTCAAGAAACATTACAATAAGTGGTGAAGTCTACACCCTCCTCGAGTAAAGTCAACACATAAGCTGAAGCCAACAAGGGCTTGATCTTTTGAAAACTCTCCTCACACTCACTCCACTAAAAGCTCACAATTTGTTGAGTTAACCTAGTCAAGGGAGATGCAATAGTTAAGAAGCTTTGAACAAAACGCCTGTAATATCCTGGATATTCCACAAAACATAGAATCTCAGTGACTGAAGTAGGCCTGGTTCAACTTCTAACTACCTTAATCTTGGCTGGATCCACTCGACTACCCTCCTTGGACACCATGTATCCCAAAAATGCAACCAAATTAAGCCAAAACTCACACTTAGAGAACAATTCTCAAATATCGATCATGATCGTCCTTTGTCTTGGAGTATACCAAGATGTCATCAATGAAGACTATCACAAAAGAATCCATATGAGGTTGGAACACCCCATTCAGCGACACTATGAATGAGCAGGGGCATTAGTCAAACCGAACGAATCACAAGAAACTCATAGTGCCCATAACGAGTCCTAAAAGTTGTTTTAGGGATATTCAATCCCCTAATCTTTAGTTGATAGTAGCTGGACCTCAAATCAATCTTAGAAAACAAAGATACTCCCTAAAGCTGATCAAATAAGTCATCAATACGAGGAAGATGATACTTGTTTTTCATTGTCACCTAGTTCAACTACTGGTAGCCAATACACATCCTTATGGTACCATTCTTCTTCCTCAAAAAGAAAATAGGATCACCCCATGGAGAAACACTGAGGCAATTGAATCCCTTACTCAACAAGTCCTATAGCTTATCCTTCAATTATTTCAACTCAGAAGGAGCCATACGATAAGGAGGAATAGAGATAGGCTTGGTGCTCGACTTTATGTCAATAACAATATCAATATCCCTATCTAGAGGAACACCTGGAAATCAGTAGGAAAAATATTTGAAAACTCTCAAGCCACAGGAACATAATAAATGGGAGGTGGCTCAACACTAGTATCCCGAATGAAATATAAGTAGGACAAACACCCCCTATAAACCAATCTTTGAGCTCGAATGAAGGAGATAACCTTGCTAGGATAAAAACCACTAGAACCCGTCCACTCAATTCTTGGGATACCCCGCATCGCTTAAGTCATAGTCTTAGCATAAAAATCAAGAATAGCATGTTGGGACGAGAGCTAATTCATACCCAAGATAATATGAAAGTATACAATCCCTAGATTGATGAAGTCTACCTAAGTATCATACCTTGCAAATGAAACAAGAAAAGATCGATACACTTCATCCACCACTAAGGACTCACCTACTGGTGTAGAAACATGATTAGGTACAGGCATGCTATCAAGCATCATATCAAATCAAACAGTAAAATAGGTAGACACATACAAAAAAGTAGACCCCGGATCAACCCGAATAAAAAAAATACCTATGTAGGTCCTTGGAAAACTGGGATGATACCTATAATTATAGCATAAAAAGTCTCGCCTTGAAGCCTCCCTAGAAAAGCATAACAATGTCCCTCTCAACCAACTGCAGTCTTAGTAGAACCCCAACCTCTACTCTATGAAGCTATAGCACCCCTACCAGAAGTCCTACTGCCTATATTAAACTGACATCTGCCTCAACCCCTGGCCAAAATCATTGAATCTCCAATTGCAGTAGTTGAATAAGTATGCTGGGGTCCTGAGTGAGTCTATAGAGGGACTACCGAATCATATCACCTAGATCTCCACATCCAAACATGACCTCGGTATGGATGACTGTTGCTGCTAACCAGATGAGCTACCATGGCCACCTAAGCTAGAACCCTAGGATCCTCGAGTTGTCATCCCACTCTAAACTGCTGGAATCGATACATTATCCGGCCCGTGATGCTGAAAGGAGCTACTACTTCTATGTGAACCTTTGCCTCTAGTTCAAATGCTATAAAACTGACCAAATGATTGAGCCCTATTAGGGTCTCCCAACTCCTCTCTAACCATCAACTCTACCTCCTTGGCGGTACTCACAATGGACTTGAAGTGTAACACCCCAAAAATTTCTAAGTCAAGACTTGAACCATTCTTCATTTACTTGTAGGGTCATATCAGGTGATTCATAAATTACTCATATGTGTAAAGGTAAATTATTTAGTGTGGAATGATTTGGATATGAATTAAGGACACTAGAATCTCCTAGCACAAAGTAGAGTTGAAAGTTTCCTTATCGATTAAGTTTTGATGTAAGATTTTACTTAGGTCGACTTAAAACGACCATATCTCTTACAATATAAAGAGTTACGTGGCCCATAACCTATAGAATTAAAGGTATTTGATTCGCCATTCCAACGTTACCAATTTCGCAACAATCCAAGGTTTGAGTAAGACGTTACGACCATTTTAGTAACTTGATACAGTGCTGTTACGAATTAGTCGACGGGAAGACATTAAAAAGGGTCATTTTTGTCTTTTTACCTCGAAGAAAACCCTAAACGAATTTCTTTACTAATTAAAGACCCAAAAAAATCATATTTTCATCTCTTAATCCATCCTTCTCTTCTCTCTCAAACCCTAAGGCAAAATCCTAAAGAAAAATCAAAGTAGAACACTCCATTCATGATTCTTCTTCAAGGTAAGTCTTTCTCCAAGAATTTCATTATTTTCAACTCAAAATCCCCCATATAATTATGAATCACTAATGAAAATCATAATTCTTGGCCATAGAGTTTCAAGAAACTAATTCAAGAAATCTCAAGAACTGTTTTCTTGATTTTTCTTCTTCATGGAAGGGTTTCAAGGTTTCTAATCAAGTTCTTATTCAAGAATCTTCAATAACCTTGTTCTTCCAGGTATGTAACGCTATCATAATGTTGGACTAGTTCATCCTCACACCCTACATCTACTTTCAGATCAGTAAAAGAGTAATCTACGATTCTTTCCCTAGATTTTAGTATTCTTGAGATAAGTTCATTTTGAGTTCTTGAGTTCATGTTTCTTTTCAAAATTCTATTCCTAATTATTGAATTTCTATATTGTTATCTATTGAGATCTTTGAGTTGATTTTTTCATGTTTATATTCTAGCATGAACCCTATTTTGAGTTATAAATTTTGAAAAGCTTTTTTAAAAGCCAACACTTGAGTTCTTAAACTGAGTTTTGAGAAAGTAAAGATGAGATTTGAGAAAAAAGTTTCTAAAACATGATTAGTATGACAACCGAGTATGTCATCAATGTATGAGAAGTATGGTATCTAGATATACCATCAATGTTTATTCAATATGACTTCTCGAGTCATCAATGATCATATTAAAATATGATTTTTATATGTTTTTGAGAAAGAATTTTCAAGTATGAATTGAGTAAGAGTATAAGGGGACTATGTATTCCGAGAGGTATTAATTTTTGCATTGATAAAAGAGAAACTGAGATTTCTAAATGAGTTATGAGTTCAAAAGGTATTTCAAAAGCAGTCACCTCTTTTAAGAGGGTAGTTTGAGCAATTATCTCAAACCAGAGGAAGAGTTATGTTTTTAAACATATGAGCATGAGTATATATTATTGGGAGTAGTATTGAGCACCGATATGGGAGAGAGTTTAGAATAATCACAACCCCCATAAACCATGTATACCAACATGGATAAAGGACCATACTTGTTAGATCATTCCTTATTACTTTTTAAGCATAGCATAGTGGATCTACTTAGTTGAGGAGTCCTATATCCCGGCAAGGTATATGATAGTTCTGGCAGCGTGGGTGAGATGATGTATCATCACATAGCCCATAGTGATGGTTGTCGGTTAGAGAATCTCCCAAATAGAGTTAAAGTTATCACTTATTATGTTGAGTTTAGAGATGAGAAAGTATTTTGTAAAGCTTTAAATGATTTTACTCCTTTATTTCTTTACATTCAGCTTGAGTTCATTCTTATTGCAGTCCTTTCTTTCAGTTAATTTTTATTCAGCCATATTACATACTCATACATTTCATATACTAATGTCATTCGACTTGCATCATTTTATGATACAAATATAAGTGTTCATGATTATCAACATGTGCTTTGTTGAAATCACTCCACACTCTAGTTAGTTTTGGTGATCCTCATTGTATTCCAGAGGACTTCACAGTTACTTTCCAGTTAGTAGTTTTGAGGTGGCATGGGTCTTCTCCCTACATCATTCCTTAATAATAGAGGCTTCATAGATAGAAAGTTTTGAAGAGTCTTTCAGTTTCAGATATTTTATTTAAAATTTATATTTCATACTTAGTATATTCAGTTAAGTTTTGAGATTCAGTAAACTGGTTCTAAACATTTCTTTCAATTTAATGCTTATGGATGCTTGCGTTAGTCTTCCGCTTGTAATCAGCCAGGATGAGGGTTCTCTTGGGGACCAACAATGGTTCTCGAGTGCCGGCCATATCTAGGATTAGGCTCGGGTCGTGATAGGAAGGAAGCCCCCTCTCTGGTTGCTTTAAACACATAAGACCCAACGGAGAAATTCAACCCTCTCACAAACCTACAAACTCTCTCTGCCTCATCCAAAACAATGGTCATGGCGTGCATTAATAGCTCACAAAAAACAAGCCTCATACTAAATAACAGTCAAACTGACATGTCTCAAGTCCTTAAACCACAATCGACTATCCTCTCTCATGCTCTAAGGGATGAAACAGTCTTATGAAGCACTAGATTACGTATCCAACTCTACCGGAGAAGATCCAACTGGTCTAGAACTCACAAAAGTCCTCCAACATTCTCTCGTAGGTCCACACAACTGATGTGAATCAAAACGAACACCACGAGCATCTACCATACCCACTGCATCAAGCATCTCATGGCACAATATCAAGAAATCATAAGCAACCTCGTTATTACCACCCTAAAACTGGGGTAGTTTCATCTTCCGAAACCTCTCATAACACTGATGATCTGTTGTCGTTGGGACAACCTCAAAAGCAATTTGTGCACCCACCGGCAGTGCACGATTCACTGGTTGCTAACCCACATGATCATGAATTCCATGAGCATGGTTGTAACCTGGGATCTGCGCCCCCAATCCAGTCAGAGAGCCATGTGGTGTACCTGCCGCACCTGTCACGACCTGAGAGCATCCCCAAGTCGTAACATGCGTATTCGACCTCTCGGAGATCTCATACAAGCCCTTAGCATTCATCACATTAGATATGTAAAATAGTGCGGAATTAAAAACTCTTTAAATAAAATCCCATAAGACT